>JBBPBX010068195.1:7652-19200 GCA_038048925.1 Garcialebias charrua
AAAATACGGTACTCGAAGCTCTAAAACCTCAAAACATATATTTTTCATTTGGTGTTTTAAAGATAATATAAATTGTTGCGTGCTTCTAATACTGTTTATATCATTAATAAAGACGGATGTCTGCGCCTTCTTACATTTTTAAGAATTGAAGCCAAAATATCTGATTAATTTGTGAGTGGCCACAAGATATTTTTGGAGCCAGTCTGTGGACATGAAACATTAAAGTCCCGCAGACACACCGTCTCATCAAAGGCTGTGACCCAGTCCATTACAGAGTGACAGACCACCTCTTAAAAGTAAAAAAAAAAAAACTAATTGGAACTAAACGGCTTAAAAATGCATGTTTAAAAATACAGCTGCAAAGTAAGAAGTACATGAACTAAAATCAACAGCTATAAGAATACCTAAAGTGTTTTGAGGTTTTCTAGTCAGGAAAATGTCCCATTTTTTACATGGAGGGGCTTAGTTGGTAAAGCTGTTGCCTCTCAGCAAGAAGGTCGCCAGTTCAAATCCCAACCCGGGGCCTACATGTTCCCTCCGTGGGTTTTCTCAGAATTTCTCCAGGCTCACAGACTAAAAACATGCATTTTAGGCTGATTGGTAACTCTAAATTGTCCCTAGTTGTGAGTAAGTGAGTGAATGGTTGTTTGTCTCATGTGTCTCTGTTATGGGCTGGAGACCTGTCCAGGGTGTCCCCAGCCTCTCACACAGTGACTGCTAGACATGGACACCAGTGGCCCTCGTGACCAGAAAAGGAAGAAGTGGGTAAAGATGATGGATGGATGGATGGATGGATGGACGGACGGAAGGGGCTAGGACAGTGGTCTGCAACCTTTACAATCAAAAAAGCCAATTTTATGCCTCTCTCCACTACATTGAACGTATCTGGAGCCACAACAACCTGCTATGGTCATCAACTGGTGGCCCATTGCCCCCTTTAGGGTTGCTGGAGGTTTTTTTTTGTGGCCAGTGATGCAGGCTACCCACCAAACGCGTTTCGAGCAGCCGAAGCAGCCAGTTTACATGCAAATGCTATGTGGAGGAGCGGCGAGGAGCGGCGAAGCATGACCGGCACGTTTTAGCAGTTCGAGCAGCGCGGCAGGGCGCAGCAGTTCTTTTCCGCGCACGCGGATCGTCCAGAGCAGCCATTGCCCGAGTTCAACAAATTGAACTTTGACCTACTTCGGCTGCTCGCCGCATAACAGCAACCAATCGGGAGAGACTCTGCTACGTGATGACTCAACGACGACAAGACTTTTTTTGGACTTTTCAAACTTAGCCCAACGAGCCTCCATTAAGAAACCAGCCTCCGGTAAGAAACTTGGCATTTTTACAGTTGCCACTGTCCGCTCAAGCGTACGATCACTCCAAACATAAAAAAAACGTTTAAATCTCAACAAAGACTTCCGGAGCTGCAGTTCGGCTCGTAGAAAACCCACTCAAGTAGTAAGGAGGCTCACGTACAGCTGATTTCATCTGCCCGGTGTACAAAAAACAAAACAAACCCGACCGGAAAAGGACCAAGACGCTCCTCCCACTGCGCGTCTTCAGACGTGTTGGGTGTGAACAGACATCTGTTGACAAGCAGCCAACACCGCGCGTCGGGAGCGTTTTTGCTGCTGAAGACGCGTTAGGTGGGAACCCGGCATAAGGGTGACATTATAAAGCACAAATGTCTAATGATTTTTAACATTTATTAAAGAAAAATACCAGATTCTTGTAAAGGGGTGGGGGATCAATTTTTACTCTTTTTTTTATTAACAAAAATATCTATAAACTATGCAGACAGTTCTCCATATAAAGAAATTAAGCATCAAGTTAATGTATGTTTGACTCTCTGTACTCACTCTGGTGTTCACATATTTGTAAAAAAAATAAAATAAAATGACATGAAAACTATCATGAACTAGTGCTTTTTTGTTGTTTGTTTAACCAATAAAATTCAGTTTTATGTACGTTTTGGTCAAGGCCTGAAAGAGCTGCTGCAGAGGGACCAAAGAGCCACATGTGGCTCCAGAGCCGCAGGTTGTGGAACCCTTACTCCATGGCCTCGTATGCAATGGGGCTTCAACTCATCCTCTCTTTGGTTCTGATGTGTCTTGATGACTCTTTATGTCAGTCAGAGCGTGAAGGCAGCTGAACTCCAGTTTGCAACAATTCTGATTTTATTTTTTATTTTTATTTATTTTGCAGTTTGCATCTCCTGATCACACACGCTTTAGTAAGAAAAGCAGAAATCTTCAAAAAGGCATTCAAAAAGCTGAGATTTTTGGATTTAGGTTTTGCCAAAACAACAACAAAGAAGCCCATTTGTGCTCCAGTCCCTCAAATAAACAATGGAGATGTGTTTATGTCTGTCTCACTTCTTAACAACCATGCCACATTACATTTTTATTATGTCCTTAAATGAGAGGATGTTTCAAACAATAGTAAAATAAAATAAAATATAAAAAAAGGTTTTGAAATTCTTTACTCAAGAAAAATGTATTGATTATTTTGTATTTTAGTATGATGTTATTGTGAAAGTCCTCACCACCGTAAAACATTCAGGATAGAAATGTCCTGATTCATGCTCAGTAACGTAGATAAACCTGACATGGTTGAGTCAGGTCCTCTGACGGATTCTTCTTTGTGTTTCGTATTTTATTCGACTCTTCTGGACAAAAGACGAAACGTTTCAACAAAGAAGAATCCGTAAAGAGAACGTGACTTCTCCTTGTTGGGTTTTAAAGCAACGTATTTTCATTTCCTAATATCAGCAGTGGAAGTAAAAAGAGTTCAGTGCATGACTGACAAAATGTAATGTGAGCATCTAACCTGCTTCAGATGGGACTTCCATCATCACAGCTCCTGCTTTTTATCTTTAAATCCAACGTTCTCGCTCCGTTAGACAAATATATAATGAAAAACTGAACCAAACTTGATAGGTATACCTTAACCAATCTACAATGTGTGTGTGTGTGTGTGTGTGTGTGTGTGTGTGCGTGTGTGTGTGTGTGTGTGTGTGTGTTGGCAGAGGAATTTTTGTCCTGCGAAGCCGGAATCAGTTAATATAAACACATGGATGGAGGTCAGAGAAGGTGCAGGTGAACTCTGCTGCCATCAGCGCTCAAACCTCCAACTTTCCCCGACTCTGACCCCTCTCACCCCTCCTCCTGATCCGACCCCCCCCCCCACACACACACACACACACACCAAACATCTGACTTTATTTTCTGTTTCTCGTTTCTGTCTCAAATGGCCAACAACTGATTTTTTAAATTTTTAAATCAGTTTTTTACTGTGTAATTTAAACTACAGTATTACATTTTGAAGCCCTCTAGTTAGATGTCAAGGCACACACATCAACAAAACCCTGGCCTGGGTTCAGCAGCAGCCTGTTTCATTTCCCAACTGCTTATATTAAAGTAATGTAAAGTTTCAGAACATTTTTAGTTTTTCTTAATTTAGTCCCTTAAAACCATCAAATGTAAAATTTTAAATAAATTCAAAGCCAAACTGGCCTTTCATGCTAGACTGAAATCATCTCGTTGAAAAATCACAGAGTTGTAAACATTTTAGTAAAACCTGTCACACACAATGTGATGCAATACAGGGCCGGTTCTAGGAAAGCATAATTGAGGGCGCAGTTAGAAACCTGAAGGGGGCATCATGCGTACACATCATGTTCCAGCACATTTGCTGTTTTTTGTTGTTGTTGTTGTTGATTAGTGTTTTCATCGTGGGACTGGGTTGTTACCATAGAGTTGTATGCAACACTAGAGGGCGCTCTACTTACGTGACCTTGTGATTCACTGCAGCAACGACAGCCATTACCAAAACAGCCAAATGTCTGTTTTGACTAAATAGCCCTGAGTAACAGGTGCCTATGTATAAAATTCATGTAATATAATAATGATATAATATTAGAATTTATATAAAATGTAAACATGCCAGAAAGCTGTGTTCTACGGATGTAGCAACAGAAGAGAAAAGGGAAAACATGTCTTCCTTTAAAAGTCAGCAGATTGGATCTTATTTACCTCAGTGTGATGTGAGTCGATCAGAACTGAAGCTAATAATGTAACCGTTAAAAAGTATCTTATAAAGCTGAAGTAATGGCTGTTAATTGTTAAAATGGCTCAGATACTGCTCTGCTGCACAGGCTGACTCATGCTACAGTTTAGTACAAATTATTAAATACTACAAGCTGGTGTTTCCTCCAGTAACTGCTCATTATCTGCTCCCTGCATCAATTCTGAACATGCTCTTTTAAAGTTCATCTATAGATCAGACACTGATCACTGCAGTTAGCTGCTGCAGCTAGCAGAGTCTACATGAACACAATTTATTTAAAAAGTTAGTTTCAAATTCAGAGTCAGAGTCAGAGAGTCTTTATTGTCATTTGCACCGCATGTGGTACATGTGATGAAAACGAGATTATGTACACAGGGTCCCAGTTACATCCAACAACAAATGCAAGAGAAAAACAGTAATAACATCTAGGATTAACTAAGAAAAACATCAACTAGTAATACACTAAGCCCTAATGTAGTAGAAAAACATCATTATAAACAGCAGCACGAACATGAGTCTGTATGAGCAGATGGTCACAGATGAACACAGCAACAAGAAAACAGATCAGCATCAGCAAATTCATCAACTAGTTGAAGTCAAATTATTAAACCAACTAAAACTCTTGAAATCATTGCATCAGTAGTTAGACCAAATATATTTCACTTCTATAACATCCAGCTGTTTTACATGATTGTTGCAGAAAAGAACATTAATTGTTGTAAACTATATAAAGGTATTAAAAATAATTTGGGACAGATCCAGTTGAACTTGCTGTTAATTAAACAGTTGTTTTGTTGACTGGGAGCAGCAGCATGTTTTGGACTCCATCTTTGCTCCCCCATGAGGCACCCCCACCCCCCACCCAACCACAATAAGGTGGCAAACCCCCAGGTGTGTGTGTGTGTGTGTGGTGGTGGTGGTGGTGGTGTGTGTGGGGGGGGGGGAATAAATAAAAAAATGAAAATAAGAAAAGGTAAAAATATCCTTCATGCAAGTGCAACCAACAACACACAGTGATATTAATCAGAGGCCATGAGGCATCTCTTCAATCAGTTTGAACCTATAATAACAATAACCTAAAAAATAATAATATGAATGTAAAAATCACCAATGATTTCCTCTGACAAACAGAATTAAGAAACAGCAAACACAACATCTGTTGGGCTGAGATGGGGTAGAGGTAGGGCGGCCGACCTGGGACCAGATAACCGCGGTTCGACTCCCCGCCATGCCCACATGTGGTGTCCTTGAGCAACGCACCTAATCCCTAACTGCTCCCCGGGCGCTGATAGTACACTGCTCCACCTGGGTGTAACTCAGGTGTGATGGAAGAACTCATTTCATCACTGTATGGGAACATATGATGATGACAACACATAGCACTAACATAAAACACTTTATGTATATTTTGTTTGTGTGTTCTCCGTTCTCCTCACTTCACTCCAACTGTCTCCTGTCCTCAGTCTGACTCTCTTCTGGTTCGTGTGAGACAGGCTCACACTTGATAATATTGATATTTAATTTCCCTCTGGGATTAATAAAGTATTTTTGAATTGAATTGAATAAACAAGCAGAGCAGTCTTTGGTTGGTTTTAACTTTTTTTGTTGTAATTACAAGTGTTGCCCCTGAAATGCCTAAAACACTTGGAAAAAAAAAAGATGTTCTTGAAGCCATTGGAGTAAATTCAAAGTTTGGTCTCTGTAAATGTAACACACTGAATTTTTCAGCTGTCATAATTACTGAAGCTGTTATTGAAGAGGAAACACACAAAAAATATGGAATGCTGACTATTCATTTATTTTTTCTCTCTCTCTCTTTTTCCAGTTCAGTTTATTTCCAGTATATAACAAGAAGTCAGAACAGAAGTCATGTCAGGGCTCTGAACAGAAACTTCATCAGTCCAGGAACTAACGTGTTGCTCTGTGTCTCCATTTTCTGGACTGAGCGTGGAAATCCTCACCTCAGTCAGTCTCCCACTGGAAGTTTTAACTAACAAAGTTTTCACTGTTTTAAAAAATGACAAACTCTAATTGACTTTTTTTTTTAATCTTTATTCATTTTCAGTTAAAATTGAGTAAATATTAAAACAAAACAAAAAATACAATTTACAAAGAAAATGAAAGACAGCAGAGTGAAGATTAAATCTTATAACATCTGCTCCTTTAAAAAAAAAAAAGAAAATACTTATGAAATAAAATACATAAATTACATTCAAACTTAAATAGGCATTATATAGCATAACAAGCCAAAAACTGACTCCGTGCCAAGAATAACTGATTTCAATAAGAATATGCTAAACAATTTCATTTTTTTTTCAATAAACTACTTTTTACCATTTTCTTAAACAAAAACATTGAGGAAGCTTTTTTTTTTTTTACATTTTTTATCCAAAACATTCCACAGTTTTATTCCTTGAACTGATGTGCATCGTTCCTTTGAGTTTTTTTCGAATTTTTTGTATTGCAAACATTGCTAAACCTTTTAATTTGTAGTTACTGACTCTCTTAATAAAACAAGATTGAATATTTCGAGGTAAGGAATTTGTATGAGCTCTGTACATAACCTGAAGAATTCCATAGTCAACCAGTTCATAAAACTTTAATAAATTTAGCTGTTGAAACAATATGTTAGATGGGTGAGTGCAATGCTTTCCTGTGATGATTCTTATTGCTCTTTTCTGTAAAATAAAAATAGAATTTGTAGATGTTGTACATGCTTTTCCCCAAACTTCAACACAATAAGTCAAATATGGAAGAACTAACTTTTAATCAGGTGACGATGAAAAGACTCAAAGGTCATGTAACGTTTAATTTTTTTAACAGCTGAACTAACCTCTGTGCTCTGTGAGTGTCAGAGGCAGGCTGCTCAGGTCCTTGGAGGGAATGTCACTGTGCCCTCGGCTGCCCCCCCTCTCCCCCTCACTCCTCCTATCGCCAAGGCTCCTCTGACCTTCTGTCTGCAGCGCTCCCATCCTCAACGCTCTTCAAACGGAGAGGGAAGGAGGAGGAGGAGAACAGAACTGGCCTTGAGTGCCCACTCCCAAAGCCACAACAGCTTCAACACAGGTGCATCAAACACACACACACACACACACACACACACACACTCAAAATGACTTATTTAGAGATTTAATGTGTTTGTTTGCAGGTTTAACATAAATGTGAACAAAGCACAGGCTGAAGAAGTCCTCTGGATGAAAGACGAGACATTTCAACAAACAAGAACGCGTCCACCTGGTCTGTCTCGGTTATTGAGCATCAGAACATACAGCTGAATATCTTTGCAACATGTTTTATGAAACGCACTCGGCCCAAGCGGCAGCATGAAACAGTCAAAACAAAAAGTTTTTTTAAAGGTCGTCCAGACCACGGAAGATTAAACGTCTTATCTTTGGTTGGAACCAAATCAAAATTAAAATATTTACTTCTATCATGAAAACATTACAAAACAATTCAAATGTGTGATACATTAGAAATGAATTTATAAATGCATTAATAATATGTTAGCATGACCGCTCCTTTTAAACCAAAAAAAAAAATAATAATAATCAAAATTTGATTCTCTGTTGAAAAAAAAATCAAAACATCCCAAAAGATTATTGTGTTGAACGGTACGATTTAAAAAGTTTCATGCAAACAACACACTTTTATTTTAAATCTGTTATTTGAATGTTTTTATTTAAGCCTTAAACTGATTTAAAACTCGTTTGCTTTGAATTATTTTTGTAGCCAAACACACACACACCTCTCTATATCTTATATTAATGCAGCAAATTCATTTTATTGTAAAACACAGTCTTAGTCAAAACAACAGTTTGTCAGGTTGTGTTTAAAATACACATCTTCTCAGCTATAATTCACTGCATTTACAAACTATAAAGACATCCTGAATATAAATCTAGAAAATGTGAAATGTTATAAAGGCCAAGTTTGTGTTGACAGCATCATTTCTTTTTGTCACTTTTGAATTATTAAGGAAGTGCTGAGCTGTGATTTCTGTGTCCATGAATGAAATGATCCAGCTGCTCAGTCATTCTTCACACTTGTTCCTTCATGATGCTCGCATCCATTTAGGAAACGGGTCTGAGCTCAGAGCAGCTGAAACTCCCAGCAGGCTGTGGTTTTCAACCACACTGCTGGAGATCATGACGACTGACTGGAAGTCACCTTGTTGGCTGCATGATGCTCTCTGTGAACACCCGAAGAGTAAAAAAGACTTTTAAACATCCTCATTACTTCAAAACACAAGGAAGCTGGTCTGAATAACAAAGAAAAAACTAAGAAACAAAAAAATTTCTGTTCCTCTGGTCCCTGAAAAGGACGTCAAGGCTTTCTTTTCTACCTCCTCCATGTACAGGTTGGCAACAATAGGAGAAACTGGAGACCCCATAGCACACCCATGTTTCTGCCTATAATATTGCTCCCCATATGTGAAGTAGGTTGACTGCAGGCACAGTTTCAAGAGTTGACACAGTTGCTCTGTGGAAAGCGTGGTCCTGCTGTTCAGAGTGGTGTCTGATTTTAACCTTAAACAGACCACCTCTACTGCCTCATCAACAGGAATGCACGTAAAGAGTGATGTGACATCAAAAGAGACCATTGTTTCATCAGTCTCCATGATGACATCCCTCACCTTATCCACAAAGTCCATGGTGTTCTGTATGTGGTGTTCTGAGCTGCCAACTAAAGGGATGAGTACAGATGCCAGATATTTGGAAACATTGTAAGTGACCGAGTTAATCATGCTAACAATTGGTCTTAAAGGTACACCTTGTTTGTGGATTTTGGGTAAACCATACAGACTTGGTGGGGCCCCCCCTGGGTACAGTCTGTGGTACAGAAATAATAATAATAATAATAATAATAATAATAATAATAATAATAATAATAATAATAATAATAATAATAATAATAATAATAATAATAATAATAATAATAATAATTAATTCAATTTATAACACACTTTTCATTAGTGAAAATCTCAAAGTGCTACACACATTGAATGCTACACACAATATACTGTCAATAGCCTTGTCCTGCTCCAAATGTTTCAGGCAATCTATCAACTTCTTCTTGTAACCACTTCCTGGATCTCTTTGAACGGTTCATAAGTGGTTAAGTCACTAAGGAGTGACATAACTTTCTCATGATAGTCTTTCTGGTTCAAAATCACTGTGCACCTTCCTTTGTCTGCTGGGAGAATGATGATGTTTTTGTCCTTGCTAAGAGTGGTGAGTGCATCCCTCTCCTCTGTGCTGATGTTGTGGTTTGGCATTAATGAGACAGGCTGAAACTTTTATTCTGAGTTGTTCTGCTTCACCCTCTTTAATTTTGTTGTTTCGGATGGCTGATGGCTGATTTAATCTTCTTTTTTTTTTACCTGTTTCAGGTCACGTAGAAACAACAGCTGTGTGAGGCGTGCAGAGGGGTACCGTATTTTCCGCCTGATAAGTCTCACCTCTCTATAAGTCGCTTTGTCCAATTATTGTCAATAAATTGTAAAAATCCATAAACATGTTGACCATAAACATGTTGCACCTTTATTTAAGTCGCATCTATTATGTGTCACCACTATGTGACGCGTCAGCGCCTCATTTGCCCTGCTGAAAATGGTGGCCACAGAAGCATGCACGCAAGGACTTTATGTTTATGTTTATTAAATGTGTTCTTTTTTTTTTTTACAAAAGAAACACAATACAAGACAATCCCATAAATGATAACGTACAAAATAAAAAAAATATGAAAAGTAGCAGAAAAAAGAATAAATCTTATTATATCTGCCCCTTTTTTCAAACAATCAGATTAAACAATAATAATCTTCAACCAACAGTACAAAATGACTAACTCTTTCTAATTTTCTAACTAATACAATACACATTACGCTATTTCATACATATTTTTTTAAACTTTACAAGATCAACACGGTAAAAACAATTATTTGTTTGCTGAAAATTATAGCAAAGATGTGTCTCAGTCAGTGATGTCAGTAACGCGTTACAAAGTAACGCGTTACTCTGGTCGGACCACTTTTTTCAGTAACTAGTAATCTAACGCGTTGCTTTTCAAACTGCAGTAATCAGATTAAAGTTACTTTCTCCAAATTATTGTGCGTTACTTAGTTATTTGTCATTTTCTGTAGTACTGTAATTTAATTTTATTTCGCCAATGCGTCTCGGGGGGAGCGATAAAAAAAAACAGGAGTGACGTCAGTCTATGCGACCGCCCGGTGTCTTGTAGCACACGTTAGCATTAAGCTAGGTTTAGCATCTCGCTGCGGTCTCCTGTTTGTTTGGGAACGTTGTGACTTGTTAAAAACACGAGCGCACATCCAAAACGGTGTGTGGACTTTGTTTCACGGAGACTGGATCTGCAGCAGACAACACGTCTAACTTGAACGGACTTAACGACGTGATCCGAACGTGAACGAGGAGCAGCTTGTAAACACTGCTAACAGAGCAGCAGCAGCATTAAAACAGCCTTCAGGTAGGTCAGATCAGTCAATAACACAAACTGTAGGACATTTTAAAGCTCTGGATCTACGTCTGAAATGTTGTTGTTGCTGTGCAGGCTTTAAATTAACTGAGCGTCTCTAAAACGTCTTCCATCACGTCCATCATCATGTCAACACCAGCCAAAAAGTTAATCACTTTATGAAAAAACTGATGTCAACAAGTCCTGGAGCTGAATAAATCCCTGCCCTGATGATGACCGAGAGATCCAACCACAAGAAGAGGTATTGTTCTTTTATTAATAATTAACCTTTTTAATTTAAAATGATAATCTTATTAACTATTTTTATTTTTTTACCTGTTTGTGTTATTTCCAGTCTGAGACAGAGGAAGCAGCTGTCTTTTTCCTCTTGAGGGACATCCACCTGCAGCTAAGAAGCGTGTGATGATGACCCTGATGCATGCTCAATAATCCAGGTAGAAAAATCTAAAAATGCTAAGTCTGGTCCTCTGGACATTCAAAAAACAAAACAGAACAAAAAAAATTGTAGAAACGTTTTATCTTTTGTCCAAAAGACTTCCTCAGTCTGAGATGCTGTATTCATCTCAATCTTATAAATACTGTAGCACCCTCTCACAGTGGATGAACCAGTTTGCTGCTGACAGCTGAAACCAGCTGCTCACGGACCATCAGCCTAACAATGGATAGTTAGCAGCACCCTGATGGTTGTTTGCTATTCACAGAGGGCTGAGTGATACTAGCAATAACAGCATTGTAAGAGGGGGACAGTTGAACCCGGAGGCCTCCACCTCTGTTTAATGATGGATGGTTTCTTTTCACAAAGATGGCCTCCTTTACTCCTCTCTCAAACCATTGTTCCTCTCTATCAAGGATGTGAACATCTTCATCCCTGAAAGAGTGACCTCTGACCTGATGATGTTGATCTTCTGTGCTGGACCATCCTTTTGGCCAGTGGCTCATGCTTTTATTTATTTTCATACAAACGTATTGTTTACTTGACACATTTTCAAAATAAACATTT
>JBBPBX010068197.1:2282-13906 GCA_038048925.1 Garcialebias charrua
ACATTTGAAAAAACGGAATTACATTAAGCCAAACCGTAAGTGGCCAAAGCGGAAGTAGAAAAAAACAAATTACATTAAGCCAAACCGGAAGTGGCCAAAGCGGAAGTGGCCCGAATCACATTAGAAAAAAACGGAATTACATTTAGAAAAACACAACAAAAACACAACAACATTTGAAAAAACGAAATTACATTAAGACAAACTTTTTTTTACTTTATTAACAACATAAATCCGAACACAGTACACACACACAAACACACACACACACACACACACACACGGAGGTGAACTACCTCCGTGTGTGTGTGTGTTTGTGTGTGTGTACTGTGTGCAGTTTTATGTTGTTAAGGCTAAAGGATAGCATGCTAACTACCTCCGTGTGTGTGTTTGTGTGTGTGTACTGTGTTCGGTTTTATGAAGTTAAAGTTTTTAAAAAAGTTTGTCTTAATGTAATTTCGTTTTTTCAAATGTTGTTGTGTTTTTGTTGTTTTTGTTGTGTTTTTCCAAATGTAATTCGGTTTTTTTCTAATGTGATTCGGGCCACTTCCGCTTTGGCCACTTCCGGTTTGGCTTAATGTAATTCGTTTTTTCAAATGTCATTCTGTTTTTTCAAATGTAATTTCGTTTTTTCAAATGTAATTCCGTTTTTTCAAATGTTGTTTTTGTTGTTTTTGTTGTGTTTTTCCAAATGTAATTCTGTTTTTTAAAATGTTGTTCATTTACACCTTGGGGCCACCGTAGACATCCCTCTGAGCCTATTCTCCTGTGGACGGTGAATCAAGTTAAAAGTCAGGCCTCTCTGACATCACCATTTGATGGCGGGTGCATAAGAACTGAACGATGGGTGAATTTTGCTGCCGCTTGCGCAGAAGAAGAGTTTGCTGAAGTGGTTTTGTCTCCCTCAAGAGGCATGAGGGTTTTCTGCTTTGGTCTAATCCACTCCAAAGGACCTCCCTCGTGGGCCTTCCTCCGTCTCCTTCCACATCTGAAAACGAAAACAGACACCACATGTGGTGCTAATGACCTTTCCTGTGTTTAATGCACATCAGCTCTTGCATGAGGTTCGGTTGAGTTTTTCTGATCCGGGTCTATTTTGGTTTGTTGGCCAGAGCTGCAGAGTTAATTTGATTCAACAAGAAACTGTTTATTTCACCGTGCATCTCACGCATGACTTCTCACTACAATAATCTTGCAGTCATAGTTACTCTGAAATGTAACCCATATGGTCAGGGCTTTTGTCTAGTCTGGTTTTTGACACTACTATAGTGCAACCCCAGGAAACCTTTGACAAGACGTACCTTTGCAAATAAAAGTTAATGTTTTCTCCAAAATATTCATTTTTAGCTGATGAAAAACTAGCAAAAGAAAAAAAAATCATAAACCAGAAGCTGGATAACACATCTTAGGCTACAATATGTATTTTTTTGTGCTCAAAGTACATTTTTCTACCCCCTAATTTCTCCTGAAAAAAGATTGATAGACATTTAAATTATGATTGTATTCTGTGTGTGCACCTGAGAACTAAAGCTACTTTACCTGTAAAATAAATAACAACAACAACAACAGCAACAGCAACAACAACAATAATAATAATAATAATAATAATAATAATAATAATAAATGTCAATGAGTACATTAAAAAATAGATGATCAAAATAAAATTTCTGCCTCAGAGTACTAAAAATTGTCGGAAGAGGGGAAAAAATTGAATTGCAGATAGTTTTTACATTTATTTATTTATTTATTTGTTGTAGAACAACAAAATATGAATGGTCACCAGGTATTCTTTTGATAACCTATTGAGCAAAATCTTTTTGGATTAGATATCACTGCACACTTTTAAAATCCTAAAGGCAATTGTAAATTATTTCTAAGCATGCAGAATACATGTAGTGTTATTTTAAATAGTTGAACTAATGCTTAAAAGGAAATAACAGAAGGTTATAATAAGTGCCCACGGCCGAAAAACAAAAATGTAATTTAAAAACACAAGTCAAAGTCAAACTGTCAAATGCATGTTGTGAATTAGACATTTTTTATTCTTTACCAGCATTTGACTTTTATATCCATGTTCATTTTCTCTTAAAGATCACTGTCATCCTTTTATTTATTTCAACTTCTTCTTTCATGTTTTCCCTCTTCAGGTCGCCACAGCGAGTCATCCTCCTCCATCTCTGCCCTCGCTCCAACTCTCCATGTCCTCTCTAACTGCATCCATACATCCCCACGTTGGCCTTCCTTCCTCTGTCTTTTATTGTTTGTAATCTAACTAATATTTATGGCAATATTTAAAACATTAGTAACTGATACCAAATTTGCTGACTGACTTGATAAGAGTAAAGTGAATTATGTAGTTTTAATTTAATCACACTTTGACAATGTATTATCAGCTCACACTTCATTAACATTAACTATTCTGTAGCTGTTATTGCCATCCACCGCGCTGACCCTGCAGGTGAGAAGGAGCTGGGTCTTCAGCTGTTTTGCATCACAGATAATCACAGCAACGCTCCCCTGACCTCTTGCAGTCACTTCTGGTCTGGAATTGATCGATGAGAGCCCCCCTCTGACCCTTATCTGGTACTGGGCTTTGCATTTTAGCTCCACATCTGGAAGAGAGATCGGGGACTTTTGCATGGAGGTTTGGATGAAGACGTGACCAGACTCCATTGCTTGGTATGTTACTGCCAAGCCACCATCGTTGCACGCTTCCTCCACAAGTTTCCATCGGGGAAAACCAGCCACTGCTGTCTGACATGTCATGATTTTTTTTTTATAGCAAGAACTACGAGAGAGAAGTGCCAAGTTGAAGAATAAATTTCTTGCTATTTGTGTTTCTTTATTTCATTTGAGAATATCCAAAGCTTACAATGGTTATACTGGGCAAACATTTTTTTAACAAACCACACATTACCCAACTTACTCTGTTGAAGCTTTTACTTCCATGTAACTGATCATTTTAAAGGCGTAAATCTTTAGGAGACATTGAGATTTTTTAAGAAACATGTAAAACAATAAAATAATTACAGTAGTCCCTTGCTACTTCATAGTTCGACTTTCACCGCTCACTCCTTCATGTTAATTTTTTGAGTAAGATTGCACACGAGCAAAAAAAAAATGTACAAGACACATGATTGTCAACTTTAATATTACTCACGTGATTGGGACAGTACAGGATACTATACAGTAAAAAGCTAACGAAAAAATAAAATACTTCGGTTCAGACAGGCACCGCCATTTTGTAGTTTTCTCTCAATAAGCCTATACAGGTAGTCCTCGACTTACGACGCAGTTCCGTTCCTACGCCCATTCGTAACTCGAAAATTGACGTAAGTTGGAAAATACGTACATACAAAAATATATATATATATATATATATATATATATATATTTTAAATAAATGAATAAATGTACAGTACTGTACAGTCACCAAGCACTTAGCCTATCCTAACACCGTTTTTAAAGACAAAGGAGCAAGTTGAATCGTCTCCCTCCTACCTAGCAGGCTCCATTCACATAAAGAAAGCTAGCCGGCTAACTACAGTAACTTGCTGTACGGTGGCCTACCTCCGTCCGTCCATCTATCCATTGTTTACGACATAAAACCGCTGTCAGCTCGGTCCATCTGCCGTCCATCTGCCGTATTCTGTTGTAAAACAGCCGGGCTCCTCATCCCTGGAGCTGTGAGACTTCCACAGAATTCACCGAGCGTTTCCAGTTCATGTATCCGAGCGCAGCAACCTCTGATCGGACACACGGTTTGTCCAAAGCCGGCTGTCTGTCCAGCTTGCTCCAACAAGTTTTCTAGCATCCGCAGCTAACCAGAAACTGCCGGAAACTACGTAAATCGGCTTCAAAATAATAATAATAATACTTTATTTATAAAGCCATTTAAAACAACCACAGCTGCAACAAAGTCAAAAAGTCAAAGTCAAAGTCAACTTTATTGTCAGATCTGCAATATGTACTGTACAGGACATACACAGGACCGAAATTGCGTTTCTCTCAGTCCCTCGGTGCAACAGTAAACATCTAAACATTGAAACACTGAAACATATAATAATAGACATAAGCATAAAATAGTAAAACTAACACTGTCCTGAGTTTTTGCATAGTGGTATAAGAGTATGAAAATTTACACCAACTCTAAAACTAAAACATTAAACATTTAATGAACATAAAATTTACACCAACTCTAAAACTAAAACATTAAACATTTAATGAACATAATACTGTCCTGAGTTTTTTGCATACTAGTATAAAAAAAGAGTATAAAAAGTATAACTAAAATAAACTAAAGGTTTCTAGCATTGACATTTGCAAAGTGGCAAAGCAGCGTATGAGTTAATGTACACAGTATATGTATGAGGTAGTAGTTGATGTTGTTATAGAGGCAAAAAGTGGCATATGCAGTAAGGCACATTGGGCATCCCTAAATAAGACCGTTCAGAGCACACTGTATATGTATCAGCAGTGGTGTAGATATTAGAGTAGTGAAAATGTAAACAGTAGTAATTACATGTAAGCAGTAGTAATAAAAGTAAACAGTATTAATAAATGTAAACAGAGAATGTAAACAGTATTATGATTATAGGCAGTGATGTAATACAAACATTAGTGCAAGTATGAGAAGTAGTGCAAACTGTATGAGCACATGACCGAGAGTTTAGTGAATAACCCGTTTGATGACACAGAGTCCAGTGTTAAAATCTTTGTGTTGTGTGGTAATGTGTGAGAAAGTTTTAGTGTTAAGGCAGTTCAAATGGGAGGGGGGGCAGAGCAGGCAGAGTGTTTAGCATCCTGACTGCCTGATGAACAGAGCTGTCTCTCAGTCTGCTGGTTCGAGCCTGGAGACTCCTCAGTCTCCTTCCTGATGGCAGCAGTCTGAAGCAGCTGTGTAGTGGGTGTGTGGGATCACCTGCCATGCAGTGGGCTTTCCGAGTGAGGCGTTTGCTGTGTAAGTCCTGCAGTGAGGGGAAGGAGGTGCCGACTATCTTCTCAGCTGCTCTCACAATGCGCTGGAGGCTCTTGCGGCAGGATGCAGTACATGCACCAAACCACACAGTGATGCAGCTGGTCAGGACACTTTCTATGGCACCTCTGTAGAAGGTGCTCATGATGGGGGTTGAAGCTCCAGCCCTTTTCAGCTTGCGGAGAAAGTAGAGACGCTGGTGAGCCTTCTTTGCCAGTGCTGCAGTGTTCCTGCTCCAGGACAGGTCCTTTGAGACGTGCACTCCCAGGAACTTGGTGCTGTCTACTCTCTCCACTGCGGTGCTGTTGATGGTCAGAGGGGCATGTTGGGCATCCTTCTTCCTGAAGTCCACAACAATCTCCTTTGTCTTCTCCACGTTGAGAGTGAGATTGTTGTGTCCGCACCACAAGGCCAGGCGGCTCACCTCGTTCCTGTAGTCCGTCTCATCGTTGTTGCTGATGAGACCCACCACTGTTGTGTCGTCCGCAAACTTGATGAAGTGGTTGGAGCTGTACGATGGTGTGCAGTCGTGTGTTAGCAGGGTGAATAGAAGGGGGCTCAGCACACATCCTTGTGGGGCCCCTGTGTTCAATGTGATGGTGCTAGATGTGTTACTCCCGACCCGCACTGTCTGTGGTCTCCCGGTCAGGAAGTCTAGCAGCCAGTTACACATTGAGGTGTTCAGCCCCAGACTGTCCAGTTTAAGGATGAGCTGTTGGGGGATGATGGTGTTAAATGCCGAGCTGAAGTCGATGAACAACATTCTAACATAGGAGTCCTTCGTGTCCAGATGTGTGAGAGCTGTGTGAAGGGCAGAGGAGATGGCATCGTCGGTTGAGCGATTAGGTCGGTATGCAAATTGGAAGGGATCCAGGGAGTCAGGGAGGACAGATGTGATGCTTTTCATGACTAGCCGTTCAAAGCACTTCATCAGGATGGGGGTGAGTGCTACTGGGCGATAGTCATTGAGGCATGCGGGCGTTGCTGTAACATAAAATCAAGAACATTTAAACACATAAAATAAGATTTAAAAAAATAAAAAATTATGAGATGCGTGACGTAACCCCGAAACGTCGTAAGTCGAGGCCGTTGTAAGTCGGGAACTATCCGTACTTTATCCCCACTCATAAGGACTTCCCAGAAGCCACCAGGTCCCCGCCCAGATGCCCCATTACAAAAAGAACATGGTTCATTCAGACATATCTAATGGTGTAAAAGCCAAGAAAGAGAGAAATAACAAAAGCTAGCCTCGTTTTTAAATTAAACATGAGAACCTTATTCTCTC
Organism: Garcialebias charrua; assembly: GCA_038048925.1. NCBI lineage: Eukaryota > Metazoa > Chordata > Actinopteri > Cyprinodontiformes > Rivulidae > Garcialebias > Garcialebias charrua. Next base: position 8,540 of record JBBPBX010068197.1, read on the forward strand.
ATTAAAAACGGCTGTTAATGTTTTCAGTGCACTATAAACAGATTCATGCCCCCCCCCACCCCCCACACACACACACACACAGACACACACACTTTTGCGTCAACTTTCATTTATCCAGCTCTAAATTGGTCCTTTGTGTCATTGAGGTGTCCCAAGGGTAAAAGAACGACGGGTGAGGCCTTTTCATAACGACAATAACAACGTACACCAGCTCTGCCATTGTCACAGTTAATTTCTTTTATTCATCTACATTGACTAAGAAAACTAAAGTTTGTTTCGCCAGATTTTTACTGGTACAGTTCATTTATTTACCAATGACATATGCGAAGCAAAAACAAAATTTATCTGCAACAAAACGCCACCGTTTCCTGAGCGTTCCATTAAAAAGCACAATATTTTGAGAAAAAAAAAAATCCTTTAACTCCATATAACGATGATATTAATAACATATGCTGCAGGCTCAGTTGGGTGCCAGCATGCATCTGCCACAGCTCCCATCTTTTGCAATGACCCTGTTAAACTGGGTAAATTGAGGACCATGAATATCAGTAATTAGCTTTCTTGCTTTAACAGCATGTGTGATCACCACATTCATTCTGTATCCACTGCCCGCTGGCAAAACAAAGGACTCACTGAAGTTTCCAAAGTTGTCTGGGTTCTGTTTCTATAATAAAACATAATTTGTTGTTGTGGCTCATTAAAGTCCAAATAAAAGCCAGAATATTTTTGCTCTTGGAAGAATAAAGGTGCTTGTCGTGCAGCATGCTGGATTTGGATAAGAGTTATAAAACACAATGGTGCATGTGATAAAAGATTTATATGTAGCCAATATGTTGTTATTGTTGATTATGGGCGGTGCTGTTAAAACACTGATTGCAATGTGCCCTCTCTGTGCACGTGCATCCTTACTTTATTAGGGCAAACACATGCAAGCATATGTGTGTGTGTGCCATTGCCCTTGAATGCATTTTATATCACAAGCAAAGAACAAATAAAAATTCAGATTTTTTTAATCACTTTTGTAACCACTGCAATCAACACTCAGCTTCAATCAGGAGTTTTTAATAAGTGCCATAAAGGAGACTGGGTCCCATGGGTCAAACCAAGAGCTGAGTTCCGATTCTAGCATTGTTGAATTGTTACATCAAGTCTGAGCAATATAAGAACCACATTAGTGGTTTGGTACCCGCATGCCAATTTGCTACAAATTACACATGCATGCACCCTTTTCTCAATTATTTCTCAAAGCATACCAAATGCTGCACGTCAACACCGACATATAGAAGAAATTATTTTGATGTATTGCCTCTGCATAGAGAAATTTATGAGGCATGGAAATTCACAACTCTATAGTAAGATTTAGGTACTCAACAGTAATGTATTATAAGCATTTTGGGTGGTTAAGCACTGTTTGTGCACTTTAAATATGTACATATGTCGCTTAAGATTTGCACTAAACTTAATTAAGTCATAACATGTTTATTTACAGAAACCAAGCACTTTCTGTGGTCATCAAGTCTAAAAACTCATTAGATGTAATTAGAGACAATGAAAGAGATTGAAGAAATCATCTTATGGAGCTTTTTGGACCTAATTACGTCTCAGAATTTATTACTTACTGTAATCGCTGGCAGAAAGGCAAAACTTCTCATTTTACTTTCAATAAACACTTTTGTTACACTGTGGAAAATTAATTTGCAGATTCATAAAAAAACATTAGGAAGTTAGTACAGGAACAGGATAGAGAACAAATACATTACAGTTTGTCTCTTGTACAGTAAAAACCTGCTTTTATCTGAACTGTGGTTCATTCTTGTTAGTAGTCTGCACTCATCTTCTGCAAAGTTTTAATATGTTTTGTAATTAATTACTGACCTGTGATACTCTGTAAAGTAGATGCAGTGCACCTTCTGATGGCTAATGTGTGTCCTAATAACTATTTTTCACAAATTAGGGCTGGTTTACTCATTTACCCTGGACTTGTCAATTTCCTAAAAATGTCTAATGATTATTATTAGAGGTAAGGCCATCCATCCATTATCTTTACCCGCTTCTTCCTCTTCAGGTTGCAGGGGTGACTGGTGCCCATATTCAGCAATCACTGTGCGACAGGTCTCAAATCCGTCACAGGGACACATAGAGACAAACGAGACAAACAAACAACCATTCACTCTCTCACTCACACCTAGGGACAATTTAGAGTCACAAATCAGCCTAACATGCATGTTTTTGGGCTGTGGGAGGAAACCGGAGTAACCGGCGAAAACCCATGCATGCACAGAGAGAACATGCAAACTCCACCCAAAATGTCCCCGGCCGGGATTTGATCTGGCAACCTTCTTGCTGAGAGGCAACAGTTCTAGCATCTGCACAACCGCGCCGCCCTATAGGAACAAGTCAATGACAAAATTAAATATGAAACATGACCAGCAGCCTTTTCAGTGTTGCAGATTTTGATTAACTTTGGAGATTTATTTATTTGTACATGTAATTTCAATTGTTAAAAAATAAATAAAAGACAACATAAACACTGTGGATTTGATTAGTCCTTTAGGTCTAAAAGTCAAGATTAAAAAGTGCAATCAATAAATAATTATATGCCTATCAAGCAAAGACTAAATCAATACACTAATTTATATTGTAGTATATAAAACAACTAATGTCGGAATTCATTTAAAGTTTTTTGGTGGGGGGCTCCTCTCCACGTCAAACCTCCATAAAGAGCATCATTGTGGGCATGATGTAAATGATCTTCTTGCTCATGTAAATAAATCTGACTTGATCACAACCTGTAGTCATTGATAGTGACTAGTTGGACACAAAAAAGCCACATCATCTGACACATCTCAATAGTTTGTATTACTAGAGTTTAAGTCCTGTTTGACAATAAAGATAATTTAGAGGAAATGTTCAATATTACAGAAAAAAATACTAAACAGTTGAGAATACTCTGTATGCACAATGTTTATTACATCAGATTTACAGGTCCCTCTTGTAAATGAGTCCTTGTTGCTCAATGAGGCTAGCCTGTATAAATAAAGGTTGAATGAATGAATGCAGTAATATACATGTAGTTCACATATAAATTCACATGATCAATGGAATGTTAAAAACAGCTCATAGGCTTTCTGTCACGTAATATAATATCATCACATGTTGTAAAAACACGTTTTACAAATTTGTCTTTATTAGATTACATAAGGGCAGCATGGTGGTGCAGTTGATAGAGCTGCCGCCTCTCAGCGAGAAGGTCGCTGGATTGAATCCTGGCCCGGGGCCTTTCTGGGTGGAGTTTGCATGTACTGTCTGTCCATGCATGCGTGGGTTTTCTCCAGGTACTCCGGTTTCCTCCCACAGACCAAAAACATGAATGTTAGACTGATTGGTAACTTTAAATTGTCCCTAGGTGTAAGTGAGAGGGTGAATGGTTGTTTTTGTCTATGTGTCCCTGTGATGGACGGGTGACATGTCCAGGGTGTTGTCCCCCGCCTCTCACACAGTGATGGCTGGACATGAGCATCAATGACCCCCATGACCCAAAAAGGAAAAGAGCGTAAAAAGATAATGGATGGATGGATATAATCTTCAGTGCATCTTCAACCAGTGCCACAACGATGTTTTCCCAATTAAACCCACAGAGCATGAGTCTTATTTATATTCATAGCTGGTATGAATGAAAGAGGACTGATAATGATCATGATGTGAGCAGAGAGAAACAATTACGCTCACCGCAGCCATAAATAGATATTGCAAAAGTTGCAGTCATTACAAAGAAACACCACAGACTCAAGAGTGCTCGCTACACAGCTCAACATTGAGCAGACAGAAGGAAATGGTGAGACGGCAGAAGTTACTTTTTTAATGAAAGCACCGTTCGCCAACTTTTCCCCAACAAGTCATTCAATAGACAGAGTTCAGATGAGTGGCCATGCAGGTGTGTTATTGACTCTAATCACTGATCTGTCTTTTAGTGGTTTCCCTGAAATTGACCCACTTATCACCACCACCACCACCCATCACCACAAATACACAGAGTTTAAAACTATTTGCAACTGAAAACAATATAAACTAGAGTAGCTGTGGTGTTAATTGTTGCTTTTTATGCAGATAATCAATAGTTTTCCAAATTCAGACAAGATATGTGAGCTTGTGCACAGTATAAAAATAGTATAATTTTCATATGTGCACATGCCCGCCATACAGGTAACGCAGCCATGTCTGCTCCAGAGTTTTGGAGGTGTGAGGGGAAACTGAGGGAGTGTGGAGTTAAGAGGGTAAGATTTATGGTGCTCTGCAGGTTATAACTCATTTCAGACTGAATTTCCTGCCTGTGTGATTGCATCCCTTCGTAATGCCCTTGACAAAATTGAAAGCACAACCGATGATCCGTGTCTAAAAGCAGACATTTTTGGGTGTGACTTCTGAAGCTTTGCTTTTAAATTACATCTTTACAAGGCAGGTCAAGTGTCCCATGAAGATAATAACTCTTGTTTTACCAACAAACAAAAAAAAGAAGTATGGGAAAAAATGGATCTACTGGTGGATATGCCATCAAAATTATCACTAAATCAAAAATGTATTGCTGATAATCTTTTAAATGAAAGTGGCATTACTTCACTAACCAGCTGCTTTGACTTCTTATAACAAGGGCTAAAACATTAGTGAACAAAAGCAATATAATTCAACAAATAGCATTTATTTTATATCTTATATTTTCATTTTCTAAGAAATTGAATCACAACAAAACATATTTATTGCTGTTCAGAGTTTTTAATGTCTGGTTCTATGGAAAGATTATGAACATTTGATGTCTCACCTGTTGTCCTCAACTCTTTGAGTAACTGCAATTTGAAAAAAAAATTGGAAAAAAGAAAAGGAGTTTAATCTGATCTAACTGAAGAACTCATGGCTACTGTGAGATGAGACAAAATCAAAGTTTATTTATGCTGCCATCTTAAAACGACTACCCTCTCAAAAATATTAGTGCTGTCTCTCTACTTGATGTTTTACAAATAATCTGGTTGTCTGCTAGCATTAAAGTTTTTCACAATTGTTTACACACATTTTATGAAAGCATGCCTCATAATTTCAGAACTCTGCACACTAGTCAAAAAAAAAAAAACACACACTGGGCAAACCCCCTCAATTCTCCATCATAATGAAATTTTACATTCAAAACAATGTCCTCTCTTCTCAAAATTGTATTTTGATTGCAGATGACACACAAACCATCATTTGAATGGACATTTATAAGAACCAGTAAAACACTTCTATCCAATCATCATGTCAGGCAGTTTTTTGTTCAGTGTTACACTTAATACAGATAGTGTGTTGTAAAATATTTTAGAAAAGTGTTTTTACACTCAG
>JBBPBX010068198.1:0-19200 GCA_038048925.1 Garcialebias charrua
GCTGTATCATCTGCAAACTTAACAATATGACAGCCTGGAAGTGTGGCTGTACAATCATATGTGAGCAGAGTGAACAGAAGGGGGCTCAGCACACATCCTTGAGGAGAGCCAGTGCTGAGGGTTATGGTGGAGGAGGAGAAGTTGTGGATCTTCACGGACTGTGGTCTGTCTGTTAAGAAGTCTAGTACCCAGTTACAAATGGAGGGGCTTAGTCCAAGTGTAGATAGTTTGTCTATCAGAGTTTGGGGGATCATGGTGTTGAAGGCAGATGTGAAGTCCACAAAGAGCAGACGCACGTATGAGTCCTTCTGATCCAGGTGGGTGAGAGCAGTGTGGACCACGGAAGAGATGGCGTCCTCTGTTGATCGGTTCTCGCGGTATGCATATTGATGAGGGTCCTCGTTGATGTTGACGGTTGCCTTGATGTGGGACATGACCAGTTTCTCAAAACATTTAGCGACTATCGGGGTGAGGGCCACTGGTCTATAGTCATTCAGACCAGTCACTGTGGAGCTCTTTGGGACTGGGATGATGGTCGCGGTCTTCAGGCAGGTGGGAACTGACTCCAGTGCAAGTGAGGTGGTGAAGATGTCAGCCAGCACCTCACAGAGCTGGTCCGCACATTCCTTCAGAACTTTCCCTGGGATGTTGTCTGGTCCGGTTGCTTTATGAGGATTAATCCTTCTGAGACTGCCTCTCACTTCTGCTGCGGTCACTCTGAGATGCTCTTCATCTGGTGATGAGGTGAGTCTGGTGCTAGCTGGTCTGTTTGGATCATCAAAACGTGCATAAAACTTATTGAGGGCATCAGGCAGAGATGGGTCCTTGGGACATTGTTTGTTCTTGCCTTTGTAATCTGTTATGCATTTAATACCCTTCCACATGCTCCGTGGGTCTTGTGAGGTGAACTGTCCCTCGATCCTCTGTGCATACGTGGCCTTGGCCTTCTTAATGCCATCCTCCAGTTCTTTCCTGCTCTTTCTCAGCTCCTCTTTATCTCCGGACTTGAATGCAGTGTCCCTGGCTGCTAGCAAGGCGCGAACTTCTTTATTTAACCAGGGTTTTCGGTTCGGGTAAGATTTAACATATTTTTTTATGGATACATTTTCAGAGCATGTACTGATGTAACCCAGGACTGAGGAAGCATAAAGTTCCAGGTCAACTGAGCTCCCATCAGTAGCTGCCTCCCTAAAAACAGACCAGTTTGTATTCTCAAAACAGTCTCTCAGCATGGAGGTGCTGCCTTGAAGCCAGACTCTTATCTCTCTTTGTTCCGGCTTGGAGCACCTGAGTGGGGGGAGCTGTCTTGGGGCCAGGATAAAAGAGCAGTGATCGGAAGCTCCGAGCGCTGGGCGTGTCTTCGCCGTGTACGCCCCCTTTACATTAGTGTAGACTTGGTCAAGCGTTTTATTTCCTCTTGTTGCTGTGAAAACGTGCTGATTGAAGGCTGGGATGGAGACTTGAAGGTCCACGTGATTGACGTCACCGCAAACAATGAAGAGCCCCTTAGGATATTTACACTGCAGTGAGGTGAGTAAGTCATGAATTTCTCCCTGGGCGTCATTAGCATTAGCATCAGGGGCTATATAAATAGTGCGGATTATAATTACAGAATAATCGCGGGGGAGGTAATGCGGACGGCACCTTACAGTGATCAACTCCACGGCAGCTGAACAAAGCCTTTTGATCACAGAACAGTTCGTGCACCAATCTTTGTTCACGTAAATACAAACACCACCGCCTCGTGTTTTCCCCGTAGTCTCGGTGCACCGGTCTGTTCTGAAAAAGAGTCTGTTATCCAGCTCATAAACAGAGTCCGGTGTATCCTCAGAGATCCACGTTTCTGTCAGGCAGAGCACAGAGCACCTTCTCATCTCCTCCGACGTGGTCACTCTCAAACGAAGTAGATCCATTTTGTTGTCCAGCAACGGACGTTAGACAAAAAAGAGCCGGCATCGGGGGTCTCCCGGTTTTAGCGTCTGCCCGTAGTCTCGTCATAATTCCTGCTCGGCAGCCCCGCTTCTTTCCTCGGGAGCACCGCTTCCTTTTCTTTCCCCTGGAGCGCATCTGCTTCCAGAAAGATGTTCTTAACAGCTCCAATCTTCCGAGCTCTGATTTGAGTTCGTTGCTGATTTCAGCTGTGCCCTGTGGTAAATCCGCTCCGATTCTTAACAGTTCAGTTTGGCTATAATTCACCCTGCAAAAAACGCGCAGAGTCAGGTACAAAAACACTATTAAAATTACTAAAAACTAGGGATGAACCGGGAGCTCGTGAAGCTGCGGCTGGTCTGAGCGCGGCCATCTTGCAAACATTATATATATATATATATATATATATATATATATATATATATATATATATATATATATATATATATATATAGGAAAGAGAGAAAGGAAAGACGGAAAGCAAGTCTACGAAACATAACAATTATCCACAAAAAGAGCACAAGGCAAACAAACCCGACCTCCATCCGCAACCCTGCAAAGTACATAACAGAACACAGCAACAAAACGCATATGCATAAAAGACCCATAACATTCATGACTTTGCAGTAGATTTCTATAAATATACAGTATATTTATATATACCTATATCTACAAATATATACATACATACATATATATTCATATGCAGTCATATACCCATCTACATATGATATCTACACTTATATCTCGCATCCATTTGTGTATGGTTGTGAGCATGCATAAGTGAATAAGGCTTCTCTAATAGAACATTCAATAGCGACCGTGAAGCATCAGAGATCCGCCCCTCAAGGCCCGAGGCAGATATAAGTGGGACCAGAGCCCAAAACCCCAAGAAGGACCCCGAGCGCAGAGCCCCTAGGGCCATCCAAACACAATGAGCCACTCACCCACACCCCCAGATCCAACCATAGGGTAGAACCAGAAGACCCCCACCAGTGAATACACACAATGACCCCCTGGGGCCAACAGCGACATACTCACAGGCCCCCGCCGGAACCCGCTGCATCGGCGTAGCCCCAGGCACCAAGGCCCGGGCACCTGGGACGCTCACCCCTCAGGCCCTGGCCCGACAGGACCAGAGGACCCGAGCCCCATCCGGTAGCCACCCGGCTGAGCCGACATATGCCCAAGCGCCCAACCCCCGACACCTAGGGTCCCAAGCGTGCCAACAGGCAAGGGCACACCCCACTAGGGGGGCCACGCGCTAGGGGCGTGACACCAAGCAGCCCTAGTCGTATCGAATAAGGGATAGACTACGACCCGGCCGGACAAATAGACATTCATATACAAACACAATCACACAGACCCACCCTCATCCTTACCCTCATTCACTCAAGGACATACAATAACACCACATTCCATTCATAATCCCGATACTCACTCTATACCCCCCAGATCCAAGACATGTACCAGCCTCCTACTTGGGACAGCCCACGCCCAAACCCAGGAGGTAGGCCCATTTATTCTGGGGCGGAGAGGAGCCGATATCCAAGATCCGGCCCAACCCGCACCTAGCCGACAGGACAGGACACCCAAGCGGCCCCATGGAGGTGCAGTGCCATTCCCGCCCACGGCAAACCCCCAGGTCCCAAACCCCCCAGAGTCCAGGACAACACCCAACGGCCTGCCACTCTACCAGACCCCACCTCCAGAATGGCAGCCAGGGAATCAGAGGGTAACAAAAGGAAAACTTAATAATAATAATAATAGACCCCAACACATACACCCCCACCCCCAGATGTGCTGTTGGTGTGTGTTATTGTAAAGTGCAATTTAAAAAAAGGAAAGAAGAAGGAGCAAAGGCTGGAATAATGCCAGTTTCCCCTCCACCCCAACTCTAACCCAAGCCCTTACTGACTAATGCATCATTTGCAAGTGAGCACAGGCACAGGAGGTGGGAATAGTGTCATCCCGCCACCCATAACCACAGTGCCCACCCCAGGTTCCTATATGTGAATGTCATGAGGATGTTATTAGTGAATGTCTAAGGTGTGTAATAAAATTGAGTCCCAGGTGGTTCTGAACAACAGAGATGAAAAAATGTTGTAGCATACCCGAGCTTCAAAATCCCTACATGTATTAATTTTGAAATGAAAAGGGCGGAGGTGCGCAATGAGGGATGGGGAGAAAAATAACTGCTGGAACAATGCTCCCGCAGAGAGTCAGCTCCCCCGCTGACCCAACATATCCCCCAGCCCGCCAAGGTCCACCCAAGGAGCGAGGCCAAACTCCTCTCCAACCGTCAGACCATTAAGCTCCAGACCAGAGAGGGACAGGGCCACGAAGGCCACCAACAGCATGACCAACAGCCCACACACCCCAGAGCGCAGTAACCCGCCGTCCAAGAGGACGCCAAATCCTACATGAACGACCCGGCCAAGAGCGCCCGCCCTACCGCCGACAGAGCCAGGAAGTACCGGGACCGAGCCCCCACCATAGAGAAGGGCAAGCCAACCGGCCACGCTTAGTCCCAGACCATCATCAAGGACATCTACTCAGTCCCGCCCCCCCCCAGAAAAAAAAATACTACACCCACCCTTCATACTAACAATCTCAAAACACATACCACACTAGACACCCAAGCTAGGTCAACCTGCCCCCTCCCATAGGCCACCGGACACGCCCCCAGCCCATGAACCCCCAACCCACCAACGAGCCGAGGACCCCCGGCCAGAGCCGGGCACCAGAGCGCAAGCCAGCCAAATGCCTGGCGACCCGCCCGCCAAAGCCCAAGATCCCCGACCCCCACCAGGCTCAAGCCCGGGGACGACACGCCCCCAGAACCCCAAGCCCCCGGCGCCCACCCCAAAACCATCCCAGCACAGCCGGGCGACCGATCAGTGACCCATGACCGCCGCCACAGACCACCTGAGGGCCTGCATGCAACCCCCAGCAGACATCCCCCAGATCCACCCAGGGTGAGGGCAGGGTCCCCCTGCCCAGACAGCCCCAACAACCCAGCCCCCGACAACCCCCCGGCGACCCAGACCCCGACACGCCCCACACCAGCCCCAATACCTGCAAGGCCAGATCCTAGACCCCTTCACCCTCACTACGTTACGGAGCCGATCAAAGAATGCCATAGAGATTGAGCCGATGTGTTGGCAGATGTTGTTTCAAGACTAATTTGATCTAACAGAAGATTTTTATACTGATTAATGCTAAGATTATTTTTATTTTTCCAATTCAGTACAGTAGTATAGTTTTCTTTGCGATGCATAAGGCAGTGAAAATCATGAGGGATGTGTTTTTTTCTAGTGCAACATCTTCAAAGATAGCCAATAAGCAAACAGACGGTGAGAGTGGAATATTACATTTCAAACATTTAGACAAGTCTAAAAAAGCTAAGTCTGGTCCTCTGGACATTCAAAAAAACAAAACAAAACAAAGCAAAAAAAACTGTAGAAACGTTTCGTCTTTCGTCTGAAAGACTTCCTCAGTCTGAGAAGCTGTATTCAGCTCAGTCTTATAAATAGCACCCTCCCACAGTGGATCAACCAGTTGGCTGATGACAGCCGAAACCAGCTGCTCACATGATCAAGGAGGACCATCAGCCTGACGATGGATCGTTAACACCCTGATGGTTGTTTGCTATTCACAGAGGGCTGAGTGATACTAGCAATAACAGCATTGTAAGTGGGGGACAGTTGAACCCGGAGGCCTCCACCTCTGTTTAATGATGGACAGTTTCTTTTCACAAAGATGGCCTCCTTTACTCCTCTCTCAAACCATTGTTCCGCTCTATCAAGGATGTGAACATCTTCATCTCTGAAAGAGTGACCGCTGGCCTGGAGGTGAGTGTAGACTACAGAGTCCTGACCTGATGATGTTGATCTTCTATGCTGGGCCATCCTTTTGGCCAGTGGCAAGTAGACAAGTCTTCACAGACCTGGACCCAGAACCTTTGAACGCGTGGACAGAACCAGAGTGCGTGAATACAATCATCAGGTAATGTATTCTATAGAGAACTTTATACTGTATTAATTGTAAATTGGAGATTCTAGTCATTTTAAATATTTTTAAACATATTTGAGCCGGAAAAGGGTAGCATGCCCTCTCCGGGTCGGGGAGGAGGTCCTGCCCCAAGTGGAGGAGTTTAAGTATCTCGGGGTCTTGTTCACGAATGAGGGAAAACTGGAGCGTGAGATCGATAGGCGGATAGGTGCAGCGTCCGCAGTGAAGCGGGCGCTGTACCGGTCTGTCGTGGTGAAGAGAGAGCTGAGTCGAAAGGCAAAGCTCTCAATTTACCGATCGATCTACGTTCCCACCCTCATCTATGGTCATGAGCTTTGGGTTGTGACCGAAAGAACGAGATCTCGGATACAAGCGGCTGAAATGAGTTTTCTCCGCAGGGTGTCTGGACTCTCCCTTAGAGATAGGGTGAGAAGCTCAGTCATCCGGGAGGGACTCGGAGTAGAGCCGCTGCTTCTCCACATCGAGAGGAGCCAGTTGAGGTGGCTCGGGCATCTGGTTAGGATGCCTCCTGGACGCCTCCCTGGTGAGGTGTTCCGGGCATGTCCCACCGGGAGGAGACCCAGAGGAAGACCCAGGACACGCTGGAGGGACTATGTTTCTCGGCTGGCCTGGGAACGCCTTGGGATTCCCCCAGAGGAGCTGCTTCAAGTGGCTGGGGAGAGGGAAGTCTGGGCCTCCCTACTTAGGCTGCTACTCCCGTGACCCGACCCCGGATAAGCGGACAAAAATGGATGGATGGATGGATGGATATTTGAGACCAGGTGATTTGGTCAAACTTGACTGATAAATATGTCTAATAAAGTAATCATGCAAGCAAATAAACTTAAGGGAACAAATGTTTTTATAAACTGTCACTCCTATAGCACATGTCACCACTGTAATGCTGTCCTCATACATGTCCTATACCAGTCTAACATAATTTTTGGCCACTCCAGATTTCCTCATGCAATACCACACCTCCTCTCTTGGCACTCTTTCATATGCTTTTTCTAAATGCACAAAGACATCAGCCCTTTGTGGATAGCAAGCAACCATCAGCGTGCTAACGTTCCATCGTTAGCCTGATGGCCCTCCTTGATCATGTGAGCAGCTGGTTTGGGCTGTCAGTAGCAAACTGGTTGATCCACTACAAGAAAGTGCTATTTACGCCCTGTTTACACGGACACGGTGGGGGGAATCGTAGGTTTTTTCGTATGTTAATTAGAGGAAAAGATCCATGTTGACACGGATGAATTCTGTGTTTACATGCATCTGCAGGAATCCCCCTGCCCTCCCAAATCTGCTGTAGTTACCATGCCAGGTCATTAGTTGGCACTGCAAATTTTGTACCTTCACCTAATGCACATGCGTGCTCCCTCAGCACGTTCATTTCCTCTGGGCTAAAAGTTCAGCTAACAACAACTTAACAACAAGTTAAAGCTGAATTTTGGATAAGAGTCGACTGATTTGAAGCCAAGTGGGACCCGATTCATCTAACAAGCTCCACACCGGTCGCTGAGTGGACCAGAACCGAGACGACGATGATGATGTCGGACTTTAGTCCGTGATAATCAGCTGATTTACAGCAGGTAAATCAATGTTCTTAACAATGTTTGCTTGTGTTTACTTCAATCACACAATAACCAACTGAGGTTTTTTTTCCCGCGAGGTTGAGAAGCTGTCCTTCCACCAGGTGGACCGGTTCGGATGGGACCAGTATCCAGGATGAAAACAGAGCAGAGTCCAGTTCATTAACGTAGTTATAGTTCAGTTAACGTGTTTTTAATAGTGTTCAGTTTAATTGTCAGTGTTTGTGTGGCAAAAATAAACACAAAATAAACCTGGTGTCTTCATTTTCAACTTTAATAACACGCAACATGTTACGCATCATTTAAATCACGTAACTTGAGTCCAGATAGCTTCGTTTAGCTCAGATAACTTTATATATCTCCCACGCTAAAATTAATACAGTTTATTATTGTTAAACTGTTTTTTATTAGCACATTTAGTATGTTATAGTGCAACGCGACGTGTGCGCTTGTCTCGTTCAATAAACAGCGATATTAGAACTGGATCCAGCTGTGTCTCTTTCAAAACCGATGTTGGTCACAGCAGCTGGATTCAGGTGTAGATTAATTAAATATGAGACTCAAAATATATTCCATTAGTCGTAGTTCAGAAAGTGGTGTATGTCCGCCGCCATTGTTTTTGATAGGAATGTCGTCTCTCTGCACATGCATGCGTGCACATGTGGTTCAAACAAAGGCTCAGCGGGAGATGTTTACGTTAGTTCAGCGAAAAATCTCCACTCTGGAAGGTGGATTCAGAAACTTTGGGATTCAAAGAGGGGGGTCACTGGTGTTGTATAAATGATCAGCAGAACCGCAGAGAGACACGTGTGGTTTCACTCAAAATATGCGCCGTGTAAACGGCCCCTTATAAGACTGAGCTGAATACAGCTCCTCAAACTGAATACCTATTTCCAAAAAAGAGAGGAACATCGAGTGACCTATAAGAGTGGAGGAAGGAGTACGCAGGTCGACTACATTCTGTGTAGAAGAGGAAACCTGAGGGAGATTGGAGACTGTAAGGTTGTGGCAGGGGTGAACGTGGCCAAACAGCAACGGATGGTTGTATGTAGAATGACTGTTGTTGTGAAGAAGAGAAAAATAGTAAAATCAGAGAAGAAGACCAAATGGTGGAAGCTAAAGAAGGAAGAATGTTGTGAGAAATTCAGAGACGAGCTGTTAAAGGCTCTGGGTGGTAAGAAAGAGCTTCCAAGTGACTGGGCTACTACAGCAACAGTAATTAGAGAGACAGGTAGGAAGGTACTTGGTGTGTCATCTGGACAGAGAATGGATGATAAGGAAACCTGGTGGTGGAATAGTGAAGTGCAGGACGCCATTCAAAGAAAGAGATTAGCCAAGAAGAAATATGACAGTGAGAGGACTGAAGAGAGGAGACAGGAATATAAGGAGATGGGACATAGAGCAAAGAGGGAAGTAGCTAAGGCAAAGCAGAGGGAGTACAATGAGTTGTATGGGAGACTGGACACTAAAGAGGGCGAGAAGGACTTGTACCGATTGGCAATACAGAGGGATCAGGCTGGAAAGGATGTGCAGTAGGTTAGGCTTATTAAAGATAGTAATGGTAATGTTCTAACAAGTGAGGAGAGTGTGATAGGAAGATGGAAGGATTACTTTGAGGAGTTAATGAATGAAGAAAATGAAAGCGAAAGAAGAGTGGATGTCATAGAAACTGTGGACCAGGAAGTGGGAAAGATTAGTGAGGGTGAAACCCGGAAAGCTCTGAAAAGAATGAAGAAGGGGAAGGCATTAGGACCTGATGACATACCAATGGAGGTTTGGAAATGTCTTGGAAAGATGGCAATGAGGTTTTTGACTCAAATATTTAATGGAATATTTGAGGGTGAGAAAATGCCTGAAGAATGGAGAAGAAGTGTGCTGGTGCCCATTTTTAAGAACAAGATAGTTGTAACAACTACAGGGGAATCAAGTTGATAAGCCACACAATAAAGATCTGGGAGAGAGTTGTGGAAGCAAGACTTAGACGAGAGGTGACTATCTGTGAGCAGCAGTATGGTTTCATGCCAAGAAAGAGCACCACATAGCCATCTTTGTTTTGAGGATGTTGATAGAGAAGTACAGAGGGTCAGAAAGAACTCCATTGTGTGTTTGTGGATTTAGAAAAAGCATATGACAGTGTGCCAAGAGAAGAGGTGTGGTATTGCATGAGGAAATCTGGAGTGGCAGAAAAGTATGTTAGATTGGTACAGGACATGTATGAGGACAGCAGGATAGTGGTGAGATGTGCTGTAGGAGTGACATATAGCTTTAAGGTGGAGGTGGGATTGCATCAAGAATTGGCTCTGAGCCCTTTCTTGTTTGCTCTGGTGATGGACCGACTAACAGATGAGGTCAGGCAGGAATCCCCATGGACTATGATGTTTGCAGATGACATTGTGATCTGTGGTGAGAACAGATGTGGAAGAGAACTTGGAGAGGTGGAGGTATGCACTTGAAAGAAGAGGAATGAAAGTCAGCCGTTGTAAGACAGAGTACAGTACATGTGTGTGAATGAGAGGGAGGCTAGTGGAACAGTGAGGTTACAAGGATCAGAGGTCACAAAGGTGTAGGACTTCAAGTACTTGAGGTCCACTGTCCTGGAAAATGGGAAATGTGGTAAAGAGGTGAAAAAGAGAGTCCAGGCAGGATGGATTGGATGGAGAAAAGTTTCAGGAGTGATTTGTGACAAAAAGGTGTCAGCAAAGGTCAAAGAAAAAGTTTACAAGACAGTGGTGAGACCAGATATGTTGCATGGTCTTGTAAAGATATTGGGGGGTTAGTATTAAACTGACACCCTTTAACTTAATTACTTACTTATTCAGATTGAATAGTATTTCACGGATTCCCTCCTTTTTCAGGTTTACCCAATATTTCTGTGATCATTTATGATGGACAAATAAACCATAAAGCCATTAAGTGACAATACGTTGATTTTAGTCGGTATGCCAAAAGACACTACCTTTTATTTAAAATAAATCAACTAAAATTAACACCATTCCACTCGATCGACTGATTTCAATTTTTTGCAATTTAACACGTCAGCAAACTTGATTGTAACACAACAGACATCAGTACAGGATGACAAATACTTTTTATCTGTGGGCTTTAGCTTAATGTAGTTTCCAGCTTAAAATGATATGGGAAAGGAGGAAATAGGAGAAGAGATGGAGAGATAGTTTAAAGGAAATTAATTGTCTTGAGCATGTTACCAGAAATGACACTTCCCATCAGACTTTTACTGAATCTCAGGTACATTTGTAAACCGCGGACTCATTACCTTTTAAGCCGACAGCCTGGTAAGAGAAGACCTTAGCCTTTCAGATGCACAGAGTCCTTGCAGGCCCAGTACGTCCAAACTGGTTATTTGTTTACTTTTCAACGTCTCCTGGGGTCCACGTAGATCATCAGAAAATGCGTCAGCTCCTGGTTGACTTCAACACAAGACGTTTCTCAAAGGAAGTTCATTAAGAACTTGGAGCTTTTTAGCTTTGTTGAATTTATAACGGCATGTTATAAATTCTTGGCTGATGAACCAGTCTTTGACTTAATGACTCAGTTTATCTAGCCATGAGAGACGGAGAGCTGTCAGCTCTCCTGTCATTTCAACTCTGCAGCGTTCAACTCTGCAAAACTCTGCAAACTCTGAAGCGTTTCGGAAACAAAACGCTTTTTCTAAAGTGTTGAGATTAGGAAAACAGTCTCCTCATTGGTCTGTGTGCCAAGCGAGGAGTGTGAAAATGTGAAGTGAAAACTTCAAGGTCAACAGAAAGTCTGTTTAGCAAACAGAGAGGACTGTTTTAGGAAAAGTGTCTGAAAGTGCAGACTTACAGATGCTCGTTTAGAGATTTTAGCTGTTTCTCATTTTAACACAAAACTGAACAAGTCAGTTTGACATATCATTCAACTCTGACACCGTTAGACACCTTCATTTACAGAAGTGACACAGTAATGCTTCACATTAAAGAATAACACCGCACATAGGCACTTATCATGAAAATGACAAAATGTTATTCTTTTGATTACATTAGAATAAAATTAAAGAAGCCAATAGTCTCTTTGTGAGTTACTATGTTCTCAGATTACAACTAATGGAATAAACTGTAGTAAATGTCTGTTTACTAAGAGCGTCAGTAAAGGTTATCACTAGAGGACCCTGTCATGTCCACTACAGTCTGGAGATAGTGTCATTGACAAAAAGACAGGAGAAAGAACTGGAAGTGGCAGAAATGAATATGCTGAAGTTCTCCTTAGGAGTGACAAGGATGGATAAGATCAGGAATGAGATCATCAGAGGTACAGCACATGTTGAACAACTGGGAGATAAAGTTAGGGAGGCCAGACTGAGATGGTTTGGACATGTCCAGAGGAGGGACAGTGGGTATATTGGTAGAAGGATGTTAGAAATGCAGCTGCCAGGAAAAAGACAAAGAGGGAGGCCAAAGAGGAGATATATGGATGCAGTTAGAGAGGACATGGAGGTAGTTGGAGTGAGGACAGAGGATGCAGAGACAGAGTGAGGTGGAGGAGGATGACTCGCTGTGGCGACCCCTGAAAAGGAAAAAGGCCGAAAGAAGAATAAGAATAAGATTGAAGGTCTTTCGGAGGAAAGAGAAACGTTTCTACAATTTTGTTTGTTTGTTTTGTTTTGTTTTTTGAATGTCCAGAGGACCAGACTTAACTTTTTTTATATTTCTACCTGGATTATGCATCAAGATACAGCAACAGTAATTAGAGAGAAAGGTAGGAAGGTACTTGTTGTGTCATCTGGATAGAGATTAGATGATAAGGAAACCTGGTGGTGAAATAGGGAAGTGTAGGACACCGTTCAAAGAAAGAGATTAGCCAAGAAGAAATATGACAGTGAGAGAACTGAAGAGAGGAACAGTAATATAAGGAGATGGGACGTAAAGCAAAGACGGAAGTAGCTAAGGCAAAGCAAAGGGCATACAATGAGTTGTATGGGAGATTGGACACTAAAGAGGGTGAGAAGGACTTGTACCCAGTACTTTAAGTGGTCCGGAACTCACCGGAACCCAGTTCCGACACTTCTAAAATTTAACCCTGAGAGTACCGGGACTTTTTTTAATAGTAAGGTGCGTTCCGGAACTTATTTTCGTCTTCTCCACTTGAAAGACCCATGGCAGATTAGAATCAAAGTCAAGTCAAAGTCAAAGTCAACTTTATTGTCAGATCTGCAATATGTACAGTGCAGGACATACACAGGACCGAAATTGCGTTTCTCTCAGTCCCTCGGTGCAACAGTAAACATCTAAACATTGAAACACTGAAACATATAATAATAGACATAAGCATAAAAATAGTAAAACTAACACTGTCCTGAGTTGTTTTTTTTTTTTTTTTTTTTTTTGCATAGTGGTATAAAAAAAGAGTATAAAAAGTATAACTAAAATAAACTAAAGGTTTCTAGCATTGACATTTGCAAAGTGGCAAAGCAGCGTATGAGTCAATGTACACAGTATATGTATGTAAATGAATGCATCATTTCCCCCGACTGGATTTCAAGACAGAGCAATGCATCTGTCGACAATAAAACATCTTTGGTGGAGCGCGTCATTTTGGCCAATCACAACCTCAGGATAGACAGGGGTAGGAGACGACAGCGAAATCTGTAAAAAAAAACAAAAAACTGCAACGCGACAGAGCGCAAGGGAGGCGGAAGTAACTCCTCCAACGTGTGGGTAAAGTTAATGGGCCTCATGCACAAACCGTTCGTACGCACAGATATGTGCTTATCCTGTGCGTACGAGCGATTAAGGATCATTTGTGGCATCCAACAATGTTTTCGTATCCTAAGATTTTTTTCAGATACGAACAAAATGTACGTGTGGTCTGGACCTGTCGTATATTTTACGAGCAGTCGGTCCGCCGTTATCCAGATGGATTTCCATCACTAATCACTTATATTTCGTTATTTAGAAAATATTCTGAGTTTAAAAAGAATTAAATGCAACGACACAAATTTGTTAAATTAAAAGAAAGCGGCTTCAAACCCCCCCCCCGCGCCCCACTCGACCACCGTGCGCCCCCGCGCGTGGTGTGGCACACGCCCCCCCACCCCGTGCCAACAGTGGGCACGGGGTCCCCCCGCGCCAGTGTCGGCATGCCCCCACGCCGCGCGACTGTCGAGCAGACACACACACACGCACACACACACACACACACACACACACACACAGCACCGCAGAGAGAGGGGAGAACAAAGCGAAACCAGCTTATTCATTCGTTTCATGTCATTTTTTATTTAAGCTGCCTGTTGACTGCGGGCGCACTGTCATCTGAGTGTGGATCATCGCGCGTCTTGCAGTCAGTCTGCTCCATCTCGCAGACTGTCCACCTGTCCGTGCTGCGGCGAGACGTTTGTTTGAAGCCATTTTCAGATCAAACCATTTATTCTTGATTTCTGATACTGTACGACCCACGGGACACACAGTATATGCACTACAATATTAATATGAGGTTAACTGTAGTTTCGAGACATTTTAAAATGCCTCTGTTCAAAAACACATCCGACACTTGCGGGGGGTGGGGGGGGGGGGGCAGCGGTGCGCTCTTCTGAATAAGTGAAACTATAATGTAACACAGTACACTAAAATTAGAGATATTTGACCATCCGACACCTGCGGGGGGGTGGGGGGGGGGGGTAGCCACAGCGCCACTGAGAGCAGAACTCCGAACGCGTGAAGTTCTCCTTTGAGATTGAATGAATGGACACTTCCTGCTGTCAGAAGGCAGGAAGCGTGGCCTTATATGGTGTTTTGAGGGGTGGAAAGTATGTAAATTACCTTCCCGCGAGCACGCGCAGGTGAGTAGAGCAGGTGGAATTCATCACCTTTAAGCAGCCCGTTTACACGCTTTTCCTGTGGATAGAAGACTTTGTTGGTTCTGACGTGGCATGTTCGTACGAACGCTTCGTACGAACAAAAGTAGTAGAAATTTAGGATAAGAATAAGAACATTTTCGTGCATGAGGGCCATTAATATTTTTATAAATGCAGTGGAGTGTAACCATTGTTTAGTAAAATGGCATGTTGTGTTACAAATAAAACTAAATAAAAATTAACAAAATAAAAGTCAGTTGCACCCCTAAAGCCACTGTTATCTTAGCCACAGGAGTGAGTTTAAAAACAGGATGATGTCTATATGAACTAGTTGAATGATGTGTCTCTAAAATGTCCTGATTCATGATCAATAATAATTTAAACAATTTTTTAATCTGTCCACAGGACCTGACTTTATTTTGTTAGATGTCTCTAAAATAGTGAGTGAATCATGTTTACATGTAGGTAAACATAGATGTTTAACAACTTGTTAAAATACACCAGAATGCAGGAAATGGCATCTACTTTATTCAAAATTTCTGGCAAAACATCTTCACCAGCATATTTAAGAAATGAGTATTTACTGTTAGTAAGTTTTATTTATATAGCACATTTCTCAGACATGAGAGTCACATAGTGCTTTACAAAAGGAAAAATAAAATCATAAAAGGAAAAATAAAATCATAAAATCACAGAAGTACTATACAAAAAGGTAAAACATAACAAACTCTAAAATCAATGTACAAAATTAACCAAAAGCCTGTCTGAAGAGATAAGTCTTAAGTTTTTAAATGCATCTGTTGACTCGGAGCAGCGCATTGTTAGCAAAATGTTCTGCTGTATTTGACTTGCTGCTGTTGTTGGTTGTTAATTTTTTGGTTGACACAATCTTTCCTATTTATGTTCTCATTAAATCAGGTTAGTAAATGACTTTTACCTGAAGCATGTTAAAAAATTACAAAATCTTTCGGGGGAGGGGGGTTGGCGCAACGTTTGTCACCTTTTTCATCCCTTCTGAGTTTGCAGGTATGCATATTATTATGACATTAGGGAGGGTACCGGCACTTATATTTTTCCACTTAAAGCACTGCTTGTACCAATTGGCAAGACAGAGGGATCAGGCTGGAAAGGATGTGCAGCAGGTTAGGCTTATTAAATATAGGAATGGTAATGTTATAACAAATGAGGAGCGTGTGCCAGGAATATGGAAGGAGTATTTTGAGGAGCTAATGAATGAAGAGAATGAAAGAGAAAGAAGATTAGAGGTCATAGAAACTGTGGACCAGGAAGTGGGAAAGATTAGTGAGGGTGAAGTCCGGAAAGCTCTGAAAAGACTGAAGAAGTGGAACGCAGTAGGACCTGATGACATACCAGTGGAGGTCTGGAAATGTCTGGGAGAGGTTTTTGACTCAAATATTCAATTGCATATTTGAGGGTGAGAAAATGCCATGAGGATCAGAGAAGAAGTGTGCCGATGCCCATTTTTAAGAACAAGGGTGATGTAAACAGTTGTAGCAACTACATGGTATTTAAGTTGATGAGCCACACGATGAAGACCTAGGACAGAATTGTGGAAGTAAGACTTAGAGGAGAGGTGACAATCTGTGATCAACAGTATGGTTTCATGCCAAGAAAGTGCACCACAGGTGCCATCTTTTCTATGAGAATGCTGATGGAGAAGTACAGAGAGGGCTGATGGTACATTCAGACCGAACAGCGTTTCAACTTCCAAAAAGCTCGTCACGCACGCAAGTGGACGCACTTGGTGTCCAGACCTACTTGGACCTGAACGCCAGAAGCGAAACTGCTGCGGGGTGTGTGGGAGGAGCTTACCGGTATACCGAGTCCTCACTCCGCCAGGCGAGGAGCTTTTTATCTCTGTCTCTGTGGAGCAGACTTGACTGGTCGTGAAGGAATTGTCGCGAACACACAGCTACAATGAGTTTCTCTTCCATAGTCCATGACTCCGCGGGTTTTTTCTGTGTCCCACAAACAATACGTCACATAGTTGCGCAATCATTTCCGCGTCACTGGTTTCCGCGTCACATAGGGACTCTCCCCCTGACCCCCTCTCTTCTCCCCCCGACTCTCCCTGATTGGTTGACACACCAACCAATCAGGGAGAGTTGAGCGGCGTCTGAAAGTTTGAACGGCGAAATCTTCAGCATGGTGAATGCGTGGTTTGGAGGCTGAAGCCGGTTCACGTGCACGGAAAATGCTTTCCAGCACGTTCAACACGCACGCGACGTGACGCCCGACGCCAAGACGTGGCTGGAAGCGTGTCCCCCATTGACTTTGCATGTAAGCTGGACGCTCCTGCCGTTGAAACGCTGTTTGGTCTGAATGCACCATGAGTGATACTAGCAATAACAGCATTATAAGAAGGGGACATTTGAACACGGAGGCCTCCACCTCTGTTTAATGATGGATGGTTTCTTTTCACAAAGATGGCCTCCTTTACTCTTCTCTCAAACCATCGTTCCTCTCATCAAGGATGTGAATACAGGTAGTCCCCGACTTACGAGCGCTCTTACTTACGAGGTCCCGGACTTACGAATATGTATCTCATAAAAAAATAAAAATAAATTATTATAAATGAATACATGTACAGTACTGTACAGTCATCAAGCACTTAGCCTATCCTAACACAGTTTTTAAAGATGATGGAGTGAGTGGAATTGTCTCCCTCCTCCATGCAGGCTCCATTCCCATAAAGGGAGCTAGCTCCCTTTATGTGAAAGGGAGACAATTAAACTCACTCCTTCATCTTTATGATATGTATTAATTTCTAAAATATATATATATATATTTTTTTTTGTGATCCTACTTACAAATTTTTGACATACGAGCGCCCCCTAGGGACAGAACTCGCTCGTAAGTTGGGGACTACCTGTATCTTCATCCCTGAAAGAGTGACTGCTGGTCTGGAGATGAGTATAGACCGTAGAGTCTTGGCCTGATGATGTTGATCTTTTGTGCTGGACCATCTTTTTGGCCAGTGGCTGTTTAGTTTCCATGGACGAGAACCTCGGCGGACAAAGCAGGGACAAAGACCTCAGGTGGGCCGGGATCTTCAATGGACGAACCAAGGACAAGGACCGCAACAGAAGAACCAGGGACGAAGACCTCAGGTGGACCGGGATCTTCGGTGGACAAAACATGGAAGAGGACCTTGGATGAACCAGGGACGAAGACCTCGGGCAGACCAGGAGTGAGGACCACATATTAGCCGGGAGCTTGGACCTCCAGTGAGCCAGGAGCGTGGACCTCGAGCGAGCCAGTAGCTTGGACCTCGACTGAGCCAGGAGCATGGAACTAGGGCTGACCAGGAACGAAGACAGCAGATGAGCCAGGGTCCAGATCTGCAGTAGCAGGTGGAGGCTGGGCTACAGCAGCTGATGGTGGAGGCTGGGTTGCAGCTGCTGATGGTGGGGGCTGCAGCAGCTGATGGTGGAGGCTGGATTGTAGCAGCTGATGGTGGAGGCTGGGCTGAAGCATCTGATGATGGAAGCTGGACTGCAGCAGCTGATGGTGGAGGCTGGGCTGCAGAAGCTGATGGTGGAGGCTGGGCTGCAGGAGTTAGTGGTGGAGGCTGGACTGCAGGAGCTAGTGGTGGAGGTTGGGCTACAGCAGCTAGTGGTGGAGGCTGGGTTGCAGCAACTAGTGGTGGA
Organism: Garcialebias charrua; assembly: GCA_038048925.1. Lineage (NCBI taxonomy): Eukaryota > Metazoa > Chordata > Actinopteri > Cyprinodontiformes > Rivulidae > Garcialebias > Garcialebias charrua. The sequence continues at coordinate 18,039 of JBBPBX010068198.1, forward strand.
AGCTGGACTGCAGCAGCTAGTTGTGGAGGCTGGACTGCAGCTGGGAAACCAGGGACCAGAGGTTGGGCTGCAGCTGGGGAACCAGGGACCAGAGGGTGGGCTACAGCTGGGTAACCAGAAACCGGGGCTGCAGCTGGGGCACCAGGGACCAAAGACAGGGCTGCAGCTGATTAACCAGGGACTAGAGGCTGGGCTGCAGATGGGGAACTGAGGACCAGAGGTTGGATTGCAGATGGGGAACCAGGGACCAAAGGCTGAACTGCAGATGGGGGACCAGGGACAAGAAACGGGGCTACAACTGGGGGACCAGTGACCAACGACGGGGCTGCAACAACAGGTAATGGGGTCCGGGCTGCAACAACAGGATATGGGGTCCGGGCTGCAGCAACAGGAGCTGGAGCCAGAGCTCCAGCAACAGGTGATGGAGCCAGAGCTGCAGCAGGTGTTGGAGAACCAAGGACCTGGGATGCTGAAAGAGATAGATCCGTGAACCTCTCTGGAGGACTGAAATGAGGAGCATCCACCTGGGTCTCCTCATGGCAGGGTAGGAGCGGGGCCATATATATTGCCACCATAGCAGCCTGCCACCGTTCCAGCTCCTCCAGGAAGAGAGGGCTGGACTGCTCCTCTGGTGGACACAGGTACCTCCCTCCCAGCGAAATTCTCTGCCGTTCCTCTGGTGACTGAGGGCTGGGCTTTTCCTCCACTCAGGAGGATGACAGGAGGCACGTGAAAAATCAAAATATTTATTTTACAAAAAACAAAATAAAGCAAAGGCTGACGGGGCAGCTTACTAATAACCAGACACAGGACAGAGGGCAGAACACACGCCATAAGGACAATACAGAGACAAAGACAAGACACCAATGAACTGAATATATACACACACACTGACTAGGACAAAGACAGACACCTGTGGTGATTAACATGACACAGGTGAGACAGGAGCTAAACACAAGGAAGGAAAACACTGAGAGCTAGAAACATGAGGAAACAGTCAGAGACAGGACCAAAATCCCCCACAATCACTCTTTCAGGGATTAGAATGTTCACATCCTTGATGAGGAACAATTGTTTGAGAGAGGTGTAAAGGAGGCTATCTATGTGAAAAGAAACCGTCCATCATTAAACAGAGGTGAAGGTCTCCGTGTTCAACTGTCCC
>JBBPBX010068199.1:8738-19200 GCA_038048925.1 Garcialebias charrua
GTCTTCGGTTCTCAATATGTGCTCTACTATTACCTTTTGAAGCTCTGGGGGGTTAACATCAGATGCTTTGAGAATAAGGCTTCCCCTGGGGAGTTGGACAGGTGATGGACTGAAAGGATTATGCAAACAGGATCTTGAGGTGAGTCTGAGTCCTCATGGTCACCTTGGTCATTACTATCAGAGTCAACGGCTTCATTTATGGAAGTGAGCTCTTCTTTTAACACATCAAAAAACTTTTTGCCCGTCCGTTTTGCTATACCTTTTAGTTCAGTCAGGTAAGTCTGTGTAGCAGTCCTTGTGACCGCTGGGGCGTAAACATTACTCAAAGCCTCTACAAGGTAAAGTGTGTCAGGCTTATCTTTAGGTGAGAATATGTATGGTAGTGAAGCTGAGAATGATTGCACAGCTGTGCCATATGTGTACTCAACAATAGCCTGTTTGCCAGTACCTGAATCAATAGGGTCTATAGGAACTACAGTCTGAATGGACCCATACTGTTTAAGAAAATCATAAAGCTCCTCGTCTGTCTCAGTATCAGTTAAACCAGTCACTAAAAGTGAATTAGGTATCTTTATGTTGTTCTTTTGCACGGTTTCCATGTCTGGTTTAGATTTGGTTACTTCTGGGCTCTTAAAAAACCACTCCTGGCTGGCTCGCCAATTGTAGCACCACCCGCTATTAGGCAGGGGAATATCAGCTACTGGACCAGTTCTAGGTTTGCTAGTGGTAAGAGCCAGAATCAGAATAATGTACTGTACATATAAGCCGGCAATTTAATTAGAACGACACAAGACAAACATTTACAACAATTGGCACATTAATTTCTATAAAGTACCCTTTGAACACTCTTTTACATCGTATTCACCCTATTTGTTTAAGGGTTGAAGAAAAAGGTTTATGTTCAATTCTTTTCCTATCTGATTTAAATCCTATTTTGTTTTAATGACCGGTCATTCAATCTAATTTGAGGAATAGGCAAGATTTTTAATCCTCAGGTTGAGCTCAATATTAGGTATCATATTGATTCAGATTTAGTAAATCTAAATTTCAAAACCTGTGCAAGTTTACACAAAATCTCTTCTGAACTGTAATTTATAAACATAACTTGTATCATTTAGAACTGGCTCCAGGCGACGTGTCTCATCTGGTCTATTCAACCTGTTAAAAGACAAATTACATTAAGTTTGTTGTACAACTTGTCTATTAGTTTTAGTATAATATGAGAAAAACTGTTACATTTGAGCTGCAGCTGCATCAGAACTTCTCCCACATTATTCTTGTTTCATGCTGGAGCTGTGTGGACCTTTATTTACATGAAGGAATAACATACGTTGTTTCCAGCTTATTAAAAATAAACCTAAAGCCCTCAACTTCCACTGAGCTGTCTGCTCATAGATCATTTGTGATATAGCAGGAGATGGAGAGGGAAATATTTGCAGCAGAGTTTGCTGGTCGGCTGCTTTCACTTTCACCTTCCGCGCATTTTATCGTATTTCCAAAATACTGTACCGTAATTTTATTTGACACTTCTTACAAACAACCGTTCTCTTGTTAAGCTCTGTCTTCCCCCAGAACATTGTAGGATCTGAAATTATTTTTAAAGACGAAGGAGCGAGTTGAATCGCGCTGTCCTTCTGCTCCATGCTAGCAGGCTCCATTCAGATAAAGGGAGCTGGCTAACTAGCTTGCTGTACGGCGGCCGAACGGGAACATAATGCAATATGCTGTACGCTCATGAGTAGGAGCGGGAAAAAAATAAAATTAAACATGTTTTAAAATCGATTTTGGAGCTTTTAGAATCAATTCAGAATCACCAGGTCTAAGAATCTAGATTCTTTAAAAAATCAAAAAAATTTCTGCACCCCTAGCTCTATTAATAAAGCTGGTATGGTATTCTGAACATTTCTTCTTGACTGTGAGGAATGCAAAGACTTATAACTGCTTTGTTGAAAGGTTTTCACACACGTTTGCCTTCCCTGCTCTTTCTTGAACGACGTGTTTGGGAATGATTTAGTTGCAATAAGAAGAGTTCAGGTTCTTTGCTTCTGGATGGCTTCCTCTAGAAATAAACGGTACACGACATTAATCTGAAGCTCGTCCATTGTCTGATGCGCCACTACAGAAAGTCAACAATCAAGCATTATGTTTTCTGAAAGCGCGTCTTGTGTGCGTCCACAAAGCCTCATTGTCGTGGGTTATCTGTGAAACGAAAGCCACACATGGCGTGGAGATGACAAAGAAAGCAGAACAGAGCTGTCACACATGAACTGTGGAGCGGTGAGGATGACTTCTATCATACCTAATCATTCAAGTGAGAAGGATGTTTGTGTGTTTGTGTAAGACTTAACGACAAAGAGGCTTTCAAGAGCCGTCTTCACGTTTAAGTCGCCACTGAAATCTTTATTTAATTTGGCTGTAATTTCATTATGTGCGTTTTTTATAAAACACATCTGTGTCCAAAATATACTTTTTATAAACATTATTATATAAAAATGGAAAGGATTATTGAACTTTTATTTACTAGACTGCTTTAGATTACACATACAGTATGTAACTTAAGAAACTGTCATCACACACTATGTACTGGTATGTATTATTATTTTAAGTTTTCTTTAGCCAGGTTGTGTTTTCAATCTGCTGCTGGCCCACCATAGCTTTTTAGACCTCATCTCATCTAATTACTTCTGAAACAGAGTGGAAATTTTACAGAGATTATAAACCATTTTTTGCAGGTAACATGAAAATATTATTGAATTGCAACAAAGCCCAAATTTGTAGTTTCTTTTAAGTTAATTTAAACTTTTATGTATCAGATAAAAGAGCAGTTTTGAGTGTCTTTCTCCACCTTCTTCGAACTGGAAACATTTCAGAATGCATGTTTTCTTCTGCATCCGTACATTTTAAATTTCATTCAACCTTTATTTAGGCAGGTTAATCTCATTGAGCCTCGAGGACTCATTTATAAGAGAGAGCTGTCTACAAACTAAAGAATGATGACAACAGCAACAGTAGATTTTCCTTGAACAATCAACAATAGACAAACATAAGAGAGAAATACTGATTATTTTATTTTACAAGTTAAAACAAAGATATCAAAGTAGCAAAACAGACAGATTATAAGGCAGATGTAGAAAATCAAAAACAGGAACATGTCTGCATTGGTTCTTGCCAGGAGTCCAACAGATTCTTAAAGCCAGAGGTCAAGGTCGAGATCTTCAGATCTTTTTGTAAGATATTCCTGGAAGCAGGAGCAGAGTAGGAGAAGACCCTTTTGCCAACCTCAGTCCTCACTGACGGAACACTGCAGGTAATCATGTCCTGAGAGCGCACGCTGTAGCTGCACTCACGCAAAGACATGTAGAGATGTATGAAGGCAGCAGACCAAGAAGTGATTTAAAGATGGAGTCAAATGGGAGTCAGATGTGGGCTGCAGGCAGACGGGTCGTGCAGACGCACCGTGCGACACCGAACTGTTTCTGTGCAGACCGTCACAGATCTCCCCAGAAAAGCTCTTCTCTTTATGGAAGCATTTGTCTCTAAAATTCAGAAAATAATTTGCCTCTGGTGTCAGTGGTGCCCCTAATTTACACCCACATCATTTCAGATAGGGTTCTTACTTCTTTGAAAACAGCCTGGATCTTTACTGGCTGGATGCCAGCCTCTTTGGGACAGAATCTGATAATTATTTTTTTTCCAAAAGCAGCTGAAAGTGGATTAATCCGACCATCGTGCCCACTGTCTGCCTGTCACCTGAGATGAGCTTGGTCCTGAGAACACAGCAATTCAATAAATGTCCTCCTCCTTCATGTTGTTTGTCCTGGACTCGGCGGCAGACTACCACTACCTTGAGTGACACGAGGAAACTCCCGGTCCCATGTGGCTGTATTGATCGCAGCGATAGAAGGTCTCCTGGATCCATCAGTGGTTTCTGTCCTTGGCCTTCACCGCCTGAGATTTTTCATTACTCCACAAATCTTTTTCATAATGCTTTGTGCTGTTGACATTGGAAGAACAAAAGTTGTTGATATTTTTATTTTATTTTTTTAAACCACATTTCTTTGGGTTAAAGTCCTGAACCACAACTTATTCCTGCTTGGGAAGGCAGAGACATTTGTGGATTTTCTTTTCTTTTCTGCACCCAAACCTGAACCTCTTACCCGCTGATAATAAAACCCTCTTTAAAAGAATTACTGTTTTTCTTATTTCACCTCTTACATATTTATTGTTCTTTACACAATGTTTTGCATAGTTTAAAAAACCATAATAGCTGTCAAAATACACATTTTTCTCTTCGTTTTGTTGCCAACAATTACAGTTCATTTGTTTACATCCGAACATTGACGAGCACACCTCAGACAGTTTCGACGAGTGAAGAATATTAAGTCCAGATGTTTGCAGTCAGAGGGATAACATTGAAATCAGAGATGTCAGGTCAAAAGTGAAAAGTTAAACGTTTTTATCTTTGTCTGAAAAGAAATGGGCACTAAAAGCTGTAAGGAGGCCAACAAGAGGAGTCCGTTTGAGGGAGGAAATCATGTGGAGCACGTTAAAAGCAAACGCTAGATCTAAGATCATATTCAGATGAGCTGTGCCGAGATATTTTGAGCTCTTGACGGGAGAACTTCAACCACTGATCTTCACCCGTCGACATATTTAGTTGTAAACGGACTAGAAATATTTGCTGTTTCAATCATTTAATAATTTTCAAATTAAAAATATGGACAAATCACACATTTTGTCTGCTAATATGGCTTTAATTAATTTAACTGGAATAAACTGGTTACCGTAATTTCCAGGTGAAAAGTTGCTCCGCCCCATAAGTCGCATTAGTCCAATTATGTCCAATAAAGTGGAAAAATCCATAAACGTGTCGCACCTCCATATACGTCGCATCTATTATGCGTCACCGCTGACGCGTCGCATATGTTACGCGTCGCCGCCTGGACGGACACAGGAGGACACGGACGGACTTTAACAAGATTAACACGGTAAAAACAATTATTTGTTTGCTGAAAATTATAGCAAAGATGTGTCTTAGCTTAACCTTTCCTTAGTAAATGCACGTAATTGTCAAATCAGCTGGATTTTAAAAAGTAGTTTTGCCACATCGTGCAGCGAGCGGATACGCTTCATTTCTTTAAAATTTAGCAAGATAAACGCTTAAAAATATATTTGTTAGCTGACATTATAGCACAAGTGTTCATGAGCTTAACCGTTCCCTAATAAATTCACGTAATGGTCAAATCTGCTGGATTTAAATTGTTTTGCTTTGACGTCTTCCAAACGGTCGCGTGTGCTGCGAAAATAAATTATAAATAAATCGAATTTTTGCTCAAACATCTCCTACAGCTAATACATTGTAAATATCCATCCAGTAATTACTTTCTGTAAGTTTCATCAAAATCTGTCGTGTGGTTCTTGAGCTATTTTGCTAACAAACACTAGTTCAGACCTACCTCCAGAGTTCAGGAGGCCGTGCTGCGACAGAGTGAGTCCGAGCAGAGGAGGCTTTTTTCGGACACATGAGCTGGGAACGATCGGTGGACCCTAGCGGCCGAAAGTGGTACTGCTCCATTTTTTCATCAGAATTAATGGAAACTGTCATATCTCAGCCAAAAATTGGTCTAAAATATGGGGAAAAAATCCATAAATATGTCGCTTCGCCCCATAAGTCGCAGGACATGAAAATTAGTTTAAAAAACTGTGACTTATAGGTCAGAAAATACGGTAATAAAGTCACAGAACGTGACTTTCTCTGTACTTGAGTTTAGTAAAAACTAAAACGAACAAATTACAGATTTAGGATGCATTGGAAGACTCCCTACAGTTTTTGAAAAAGGGATTTGTAAATCATATCAGGAGGACTTTGTGTGCTTAAGACTATAAGCACTGTGTTTGAAACCAGGCTATTTTTATTTTATTTTTTGCATTCTTATCTAGTATTTTAGTCTATTTAGAAATAAACCTCCACACATATTTCCCTCTATAGTGCAGATTCTAATTTGTTGAGTCTAAAATTAGATTGCATCTGCATACATTTTGATTTAAATATCCCACAGCTGAAGTAAATCCCTCCTCCCTTCAGACGAGAGCTCGTGTCTCTCAGATCTTCAAGGTGGTGGAAGAAGCACCTATATAAGTGATTGGAAACTTAAGGCAAGTGAGTGTGCAGACCTAAGTGTGAAAATTGCAGGGAATGAGGGTTTGGATTATTGCATCTCAGCTGGGCATTGCCAGATAATTGAAGCAGAGTGGGACCTTCAAAAGTGCCGGAGAGAGACGGATGGGAGAAAAATAGCCAAAGTGGCTCTAACGGAGGGTTATCATTTCTCCCCTCCAGCTGTGTTGATGATGCAAATCTGATGAGGCCATTGTGAAAAAGGATAATTCTCATTCAGTGGTGCATTTGTTGGTGGGACCAGCTGTTGATGTGGGCTTGGTGTCGTCAAGTCACTTGGATCTTCAGCGCTGACCTTAGCTTTCACAATCTCTCTGCTGTCTCATTTCATGTGCAGCTTTGTGCTTTAAACAACAGCTTTTATTGCGAAAGAACAGTCAGGGTTTCTCGGTCCAACTCGGAGAAATAGCAAAGTGAACGTAAATTTGATTTAAACATCGTGTCGCACGTTGTTAAACACATTTCATTGTGTTTGTGATCCAGGTAGAACCCACACGTGAAGATTGTTTAAAATCTGATCGCAGGTTTTAGTGCTTGCAGTCTGTTTTACAACCTAAACTTGATAAGTTAATCTGGTTTGCTGCAGTCTGAACCTAGTTTTAAATGACTCAGAAACACGAGTAAGGACAGACGTAAGTTTAGTGATTACATTCAGAAGGATCACATTTTAACTCAGCAGTATGTTAATTCACCTAATGGATCCTCGGTGTGAGATTTATTAAAAGGCTGACACACGACTGCAGTGTTTTAGCTGTGGGCATGCATTCACATTATCTTCACAATAGTAGTGAGTTTAAATGTGTATTTTAGAGATTTCTTTGACGTTCTTATAAGCGGAATAAAATAAAAGTCCTATTGCTGTGATCGCTTGTTATTATAGTGTTGTCACTTGCAGTTTGCCTGTTTTCTGTCAAATAAGGAACAGCAATATTTATTTATTTAAATTATCTACAAAGTAACATGTCTTATAATGAAGCCTCCACATTAACTGTTTTTATTTCATTTCATTAGAGCTTTTAAAATTGAGGAGTTTGTTATTTTTCTGTGTTATTTAAAGTCCATTTTTGTGTTTTTCAGATCATGAACTTCTCATCATCTATTGCTAAAATACTCAGCCTATTTACCGGTAAATTAAATACAACCTAGTCTAGCTGTTTTAAGTGGATGTTTGTTCTGTGACCTGTCGTCGTGCTTTCCTGCATTTCTTTTGAAAGTTGATCAGCTTTTCTGTCCCGTTTCCACGTCTAAATTATATCTTGACTCGTATTTGGAGCCTCTAGTTGCAGCTTCTATCAAAACTAGAGCCGGTACGTACAAAGTATTTTTAGACGAGGTGAGCATCACGTTTGGGATGCTCCAGAAATGTTCATCTGATGTAAACTCCAGCGTTGAGTTGCGTGGACACAAACAGCTCCGTTTTGATGCAGACGGAGGTCGGTAATGTTCATATATTCAGCGTAACTTTGGATTATTGATCTTGTTATACCTCAAATGAGCTGTTTACACATGGATGCTCTACATCCATGAGAAAGTTTGTCCTTGCCTTTGTACCTTGAAGTAAATTCTTGTACAAAGTAGTTTGTGTCACAAATGTATTAATTAGGATTCCGGTTGACAATAGTTTAAATGTCTGACTTTTAAAAATGATGCAAGTTGCTTTCAACAGCGTGTGTGAGAATTTACATTATGGTAATTTGACCTTTGGTGTTGTGGGAATTTAAAGAGTCAGAGAGTCAGAGAGAATTTATTGTCATTTGCACCGCATGTAGTACATGTGTTGAAAACGAGATTATGTACACAGGGTCCCAGTTACATCCAACAACAAATGCAAGAGAAATACAATAATAACATCTAGGATTAACTAAGAGAGACATCACATCAGCTAGTAATACACTAAGCCCTAATGTAGTAGAAAAACATCATTATAAACAGCAGCACGAACATGAGCAGATGGTCACAGATGAACGCAGCAACAAGAAACAGATCAGTACAGTATCAGTATGATGTGACATTTTGCAGTGTTTATTCTTATTATTTATTTATTCATGAGTCTGACAGCCTCAGGGTAGAAGCTGTTTCTCAGTCTAGTGGTTCTACATTTGATGCTCCTCAACCTCCGTCCCGAGGGGAGTGGTGCAAAGAGTGAGTGTGCTGGGTGAGTGAGGTCTTTCATGATGCAGGTGGCTCTTTTTCTGCATCTGGAGGTGTAAATGTCTGTGATGGTGGGGAGACTGACTCCCACAGACTTCTGTGCAGCCTTCACCACTCTCTGCAGAGCTTTTCTCTCTGCAACTGTGCAGCCTCCATGCCACACGTTGATGCTGGAGCACAGGACGCTCTCCACTGCACACCTGTAGAACGAGGTGAGGACTGGGCTTCTCAGACCGGCTCGTCTCAGCCGTCTGAGGAAGTAGAGTCTCTGATGACCTTTCTTGATCAGGCTGGTGGTGTTATTGCTCCAGCTGAGGTTATCATTCAAGTGTACACCCAGGTATTTGTAGCTGGAGACCACCTCCACCGCAGATCCACCTATATACAGTGGGGTGTGGGTGTGTTTGTTCCTTCTGAAGTCCACAATCATCTCCTTCGTCTTCTTCACATTCATGTGAAGGTTGTTCTCTTTGCACCAGCTCTCCAGATGTTCCACCTCCTGTCTGTAGCTGGATTCATCATTATCTGTGATGCATCCCACCACAGCTGTATCATCTGCAAACTTAACAATATGACAGCCTGGATGTGTGGCTATACAATCATATGTGAGCAGAGTGAACAGAAGAGGGCTCAGCACACATCCCTGAGGAGAGCCAGTGCTGAGGGTGATGGTGGAGGAGGAGAAGTTGTGGATCTTCACGGACTGTGGTCTGTCTGTTAAGAAGTCTAAGACCCAGTTACAAATAGAGGGGCTTAGTCCAAGTGTGGATAGTTTGTCTATCAGAGTTTGGGGGATCATGGTGTTGAAGGCAGATGTGAAGTCCACAAAGAGCAGACGCACGTATGAGTCCTTCTGATCCAGGTGGGTGAGAGCAGTGTGGACCACGGAGGAGATGGCGTCCTCTGTTGATCGGTTCTCACGGTATGCATATTGATGAGGGTCCTCGTTGATGTTGACGGCTGTCTTGATGTGGGACATGACCAGTTTCTCAAAACATTTAGCGACTATCGGGGTGAGGGCCACCGGTCTATAGTCAGTTAAAGTTAAAGGAGATTCAGGGAGGTTGTTGCTGTGTTTGTAACGGGTTAAACTACGGTAAATGCTACTTGGGAAGAAACCGCTTTCTGAACATCCCACTTTCTTATTCTTATTTACTGTATTTAGATACTGAAATATTCAAAGAAAAGCTGGAAATTGAGTTGTTTTGTTCTGCAGATTACTAAGACTGTACTTTAAAATGTCTTGGGTTTGATGCACATTTTCAAATAATCAAAATCTGTCAAAATCATATAATTATGCAAATAATTGTCTATTGAAGAGCTTTAACTGAATCAGGGATTTCGAGAGGGTGCAGCTGTTTGCTAATGGTCCAACAGAGACAAGAAAAATACAAGTTAGTTTGTTTTTTTTGCCAACTTTAGTGCTTATTCTGTTAGTTTACCTGAACATTGTTCATTTTGCTGCGCTCACTACAGACAAGTTACCTGCAGGAATATTTAAAATTAGATACAAGAGCATCGTGGCAGATGTGAAAGACTGTTTTCTGCAAAAGTGATGAAAGTGAGTCAAATTTAACAGCAGTTTTTCCATGAAGCCACAGAAGAAGAGGAAACGAATCTAGCGTGTGCAAACAGCAAAGCATCACGTTTGTCAGGATGAAACTGAGCTAAAGCTCTGCTCACTGAGGCGTGATTTCTGCTTACAGAAATGTCACTGACTTTCTGGTTAGGTATATAATTAGATCTTCAAAATTCTGATGAAGGCGTTTGATTTTCCAGCAACAAAGTTAAAAATGCCTTCACTATTCTAACAAATATCCCCTAAATCTAAAAAAACAACACTTTTTGATACTTTCAGATTTCAGTATGCTTCTACTTTAATTATGTAATTTTTACCTCATTAATGTTCTGTAACACTAAAGTGCTTTACTTTAAAAATAATAATTTATGTTACACATGAAAGTTAGGATGCATTTAAACTTGATACGTTACATTTTGCTGAACTGTACTACAGCACACATTACGGTTCCTGTTCATGTTGTTCTTTTACTCATATCTTATCCAATTGGTTTTAATTATACGTTTAGCTGCATAAATTCAGCTTTCCAAAAATGTATGTACCGGTATATATGT
>JBBPBX010068200.1:0-10071 GCA_038048925.1 Garcialebias charrua
CATTTTCCTGGACACTACACCCCAAGTACTTGAAGTCCTGCACCTTTGTGACTTCTGATCCTTGTAGCCTCACTGTTCCACTGGCCTCCCTCTCATTCATACACATGTACTCTGTCTTACTATGGCTGACTTTCATTCCTCTTCTTTCAAGTGCATACCTCCACCTCTCCAAGTTCTCTTCCACCTGTTCCCTGCTTGAAGTCCTGCACCTTTGTGACCTCTGACCCTTGTAGCCTCACTGTTCTGCCTGTTTCCTTCTCATTCACACACATGTACTCTGACTTACTATGGTTGACTTACATTCTCTTCTTCAAGGGCATACCTCCACCTCTCTGGGTTCTCTTTCACCTGTTCTCACCACAAATCACAATGTCTGCAAACATCATAGTCCATGGCAGTAACAGTTTGACCTCAACAGTTTGCCGAGCAAACAAGAAGGGGCTCAGAGCCGATCCTTGATGCAATCCCATCTCTACCTTGAAGCTATCTGTCACTACAGCACATCTCACCACTGTCCTGCTGTCCTCATGTCCCGTACCAGTCTAACATACTGAACTTTGTAACTCCAGATTTACTCATGCAATACCACACCTCCTCCCTCTGCACCGTCAATTGATTTTTTTAAATCCACAAAGACACAATGGAGTTCTTTCTGACGCTCTCTGTACTTCATCAGTATCCTCAGAGTAAAGATGGCATCTGTGGTGCTCTTTCTTGGCATGAAACCATACTGTTGCTCACAGATAGTCACCTCTTGTCTAAGTCTTGCTTCCACAACTCTCTCCCAGATCTTCATTGTGTGACTCATCAACTTAATTCCTCTGTAATTGCTACAACTCTGAACATCACCCTTGTTTTTAAAAAACAATAAGGCATTAGAAATTATTCTGAAATTTAATTTAATTTCTAATTTCTTATTGTTTGCCTCAACTGTTACAAGAAAAGCCATGAATGCACAAAGATATTCCAGTGGTTATTGAGGCTGCTTGAGTTGTTATTCTTCCCTCGTTTATTGGACTTTTTAGCAATTCAAATATACTTCAACTGGCACAAACTGGGACAGCAAGTGTCTGCAATGATTATTTATGGATCATAAGCTGAAAGGTTTTAGAACCAATGGCACAGACTATTATTAAATGGTAAATGGACTGTACTTTTAGGCACCTTACTATCTAATTAAGATACTCAAAGCACTTCACAACACGATCTGTGTCCTCGTTTACCCATTCCGCACTCTACTAGATTTCCATAAAGCTAATTGAACAAATCATCCTAAAGAGACTAATCAGGGCTTTTAGATCACATTCCAACTGTATTGTTTCCCTTCCTTTGACCCTACAAGCACCTGTTGGTGCTGCCTGGCCAGCGCTGTAAATAGGAATTTGTTCTTAGTGTTTATGCCTGGTTAAATAAAGGGGAAATGAAATAAAATAAAAAAACGTACACCGATAGGACACCCATCGGAGGCAATGAGGGGTTCAGTGTCTTGCCCAAGGACATTTCAACATGAGACTGCTGTTGGAATTGAACCCCCTGCTCTCCCATTGGAGGACAACTGCTCTAACCATCAATCTTTTTGAAGAAAGGTCAGGTGTCATTTTTTTATGTCTATTCAATTGATCATATTATTCAACAAAAGCTGCACTTTTTAAACCTAAACCAAAAGCAGGATAAAATTCACAATTTCCCACTTATTGAATAATTTTTTTTATTCCTGAGTTGAGACAAAAGAAAACCTTAACATGTGTGCCGCACTTTTTGGTCTGAAAGGATTACGTGATGATCCCACCCAGACTCATATCTTACCTGGGGGTTCATCCTCTTGCACCTCAAAGACACTTTGTTCTTGCTCACACACTGGTTTGTTGTCATTCAGATCCTCCACCTGGACCACAATCTCCATGGGTGGATCCACCTCGTTGTCGTAGTTATCTTTGGCAAACACAACCAGGATGTACTGAAAAAAGAAGCAGTGTGAGTCGGTGCTCGTTTCTGCACAAGTTCTGTAAGATTTGGTTCACAAGTCACTGCTGTCTGGTTCACCGTTTCTTTCTCCTCTCTGTCCAGCGCCTGTGTCACGAGTATTTCTCCATCCTCTGTAATCTGGAAGGGGAATTTCAGTTCTCGTTCTTTCTGCACTAGTGAATAGATGGCATCGGGGTCGTTCGACTGGACCTGGATGCAGAGGCAGAAGAACAAGGATCAAGGAGCATCAGTTACGGAGTGCAGAGTAGGTGTAATGTGTGAGTTTTGTAAGATTTGTGTGGTTTGGTTACTTTTGCAATAACTTGTGGGTAATGTCCCTTCAAGTTCTCTTTAATAGTAACTGGGCCGGGATTGGTCCATAGGTTCTGCTGCACAACAATGTGCACTCTGGTGGTTCCACTCAGTGCATGCTCTGAAGCTCCTTCCAGGTCCTGCACACGTACAATCAGGGTGTAGTCCGGGTCCTCCAGGGGGTTCACGTTACGCCTCCTCGTCTCTGACATCACAGGGGAAAACCAAAGAATCAGTAAGAAGTTATCTCAGCTGGTAAACAACGAGGGAACAGTTGTTTGAGCCACGTGAACTTTCCTTCTCTCCCTGGATGAACTCATCACATCAATAAACCCGAGCACTAATCGCTGACAGCAGAGTCCTTATTACAGTCTCTCTGTTTACTGCTTTTACATCGTTGAGCGTCATCTGTCTTTGAGCACAAAACCCTAAACGGAGATGACTGAAATGTATGCACATGTACCACAGGTCACCCCAATGACTTTGTTTAAAAAATACTTTTATCATTTTCTCTGCTTCTTCTTGCAGCATCAATATAAAGGTGGCATTCTTTGCACTCTTAAAGAGATGTGTATGGTCCCCTTCACTATACAGAAGCAAAATAAATCAATTATGCACTTAAATAAAAAACAAAAAACAAAAAAAAAATCTAGTATGTAATACATAAACTTGCCAAAGACTGAAATTAGTTTGGTTGGTTAATTCAGCAATTACATTTACTTTTGCAACTTCTGACTTAAACGAGCATTTAAGGTTTAAAAATGTGCTTCTGTTCATTGACTTGAATAAAGAAGGACAAAGCATCTCTGCATCCTTTCATTGTTCACAAGTGAAGTCAAAATATTCATATTTGTGTGTGCTGCCATGTTGTATTTTTGGAGTCAGAAACTGTGCAGTCAGGACATTATACTGGCCTTGAGAACCTTCATAAGATAGAAAGGTGCTATATAAGTACAGTCCATTTACTAAAGTATAGTATAAATATATTTATTCAATATATATATACTAAATACTAAAATTATATGAAGTGAATTTTTACTTCTTAATGATGCAGTTGTTTCGCTCATTTACATAAAGTAAAGAGAAGGAAGGAGTCAAATCAGGTGCCTCACCACACCAAAAATCAGCTTCTAAGAAAAGAGCTTGAATGGTTTAACAGTTAAATAAGAGCTTTGGTGCTGTGATCCTGTTGTATTTTGGCCAAAACAACAGACATTTTAATAACACCTAAGAAAATACTTTGAAAAATTAGCAACATTTCTTGTTTAATATTTGGGAGTTTGCACAATTTTAGGGTGCAAAAATCAAAGGAACCCCATTCAAACATTTGGAAGAGATCTGAGTTTGAAAAAAAAAATCCACTGACTCCAACCTAATTAGAGTTTAAAGGCTATAATTTGATTTAATCATCACCCATTGGCTCCTCAGAACAACTGCTTCTCATCATAAATAAACATCTAAACAGACATCAACAAAACTGGAGATTAGGGAGCGCTTTCAGGTGATAGTTTCTTTAGTGTTTCGTTATAAATACAAGCAAAACTTAAAGATAAAAGTAACAAACTGTGGTCCAGAAATGCCAAATAATTAATACTAAATAGACAGAAATGGCCAATTGGTAAACACAAAAGTTCTTTATACGATTTGGTAAAATAAAATAAAAAATGTTTGTGCAGTTCACACATGCACAGAAGCCTGCAGATGATGATTTATTGTTTTAAATGATAAAAGAGTAATTGTTTCAGTGATCATAAATCAGTCTGAAAATCAAAAGTCTCAGCTCGGCTCTGGACTCTGGACACCAACCTGCTCTCTCCACGCAGGTGAAGAAGGGGTTTTCTTCATGAGGGATCTTTTGCACTGAACAGAACTCGTCAAACTTCTCTTTCAGAGCGTCAATGCTCCGATCTTCTCCTCTGCTGTACTGGATTCCTTCTCTGGCCTTCAGCATCTCCTCGCCTGTTAAAACACACAGCAAACCACCTTTTATTAAATACCACTGATTCACAGCTTGTTCATAACGCCACACACTAAATATGCATCAGATACTGTATGTTCAGGCAATCTGCCTCCAGTCAGAGTTAATCTCGAGCACACAAGATGATCTGTGTAATCTGGATTTACATTCAAGCTATTCTGATGGATTACAGGCAGAGATGGACAGATTACAGAATTTCCCACAGACACCATCTGAACTCTGCTTTCATGTCAGTGAAGATAAGTGAGGGTGTGTTACCTTCTTCAGTGGTGGAGATCTCTCCGGTGTCGGGGTCGACCTGAAACAACAGGATGTTGTGGTTGTTGGGGATCTGGCTGACCAGGCTGTAGCTCAGACGAGCGTTGGGGGTGTCTGGATCGTCGCGGTCTGACGCAAACACTTGAGTAAAGGCCACACCTGGGGGCGCACACCAAAAACAGAGCTGGCGTTACAGAGAGAAGTTGACCTCGGTGGTTTAAAACAGGGCGTTATACTGCTTGGATCTGAGGTTTTTACATGGCAGAGTCACATTTATTTATGTAGCACATTTAAAAAGGACAGTGTTGACCAAAGTGTTTCACAAGAGGGTTATACGTCGGTGGCCCTAAGGTATATAACTTTATTTCATCCAATGTTCAGGTGGCATGCAGGTGCAGCTTGCCCATGGTTTCATCATGCTTCCAAATGTCATTCTGTTTTTTGTTTTTTTTTCAAATGTAATTCCGTTTTTTCCAAATGTCATTCTGTTTTTTCAAATGTAATTCCGTTTTTTCCAAATGTCATTCTGTTTTTTCAAATGTAATTCCGTTTTTTTCCAAATGTCATTCTGTTTTTTCAAATGTAATTCCGTTTTTTCCAAATGTCATTCTGTTTTTTCAAATGTAATTCCGTAGTTTCTGTTTTTTTTTCCAAATGTCATTCTGTTTTTTCAAATGTAATTCCGTTTTTTCCAAATGTCATTCTGTTTTTTTCAAATGTAATTCCGTTTTTTCCAAATGTCATTCTGTTTTTTCAAATGTAATTCCGTTTTTTCCAAATGTCATTCTGTTTTTTCCAAATGTCATTCTGTTTTTTCAAATGTAATTCCGTTTTTTTCCAAATGTCATTCTGTTTTTTTCAAATGTAATTTTGTTTTTTCCAAATGTCATTCTGTTTTTTCAAATGTAATTCCGTTTTTTTCCAAATGTCATTCTGTTTTTTCAAATGTAATTCCATTTTTTCCAAATGTCATTCTGTTTTTTCCAAATGTCATTCTGTTTTTTCAAATGTAATTCCGTTTTTTTCCAAATGTCATTCTGTTTTTTTCAAATGTAATTTTGTTTTTTCCAAATGTCATTCTGTTTTTTCAAATGTAATTCCGTTTTTTTCCAAATGTCATTCTGTTTTTTCAAATGTAATTCCGTTTTTTCCAAATGTCATTCTGTTTTTTCCAAATGTTATTCTGTTTTTTCAAATGTCATTCTGTTTTTTCCAAATGTCATTCTGTTTTTTCAAATGTAATTCCGTTTTTTTCCAAATGTCATTCTGTTTTTTCCAAATGTCATTCTGTTTTTTTTCTCATGTGATTCGGGCCACTTCCGCTTTAGCTTAATGTAATTCTGTTTTTTCCAAATGTCATTCTGTTTTTTTCAAATGTAATTCTGTTTTTTTCCAAAAGTCATTCTGTTTTTTCCAAATGTCATTCTGGTTTTTTTCTAATGTGATTTGGGCCACTTCCGCTTTGGCTTAAAGGTGCAGTCTGCAGTTTCTGTAGTGCAGTCTGTAAGTTTTCTAAAAATATATTTTTAACATATTTCTTCACTCTGTCACTATCTCCTGACAGACTGATGTTAGACAAAGTAATCTCTGAAAAAAACTATAGTCCCCTTGCTTCTCTAGGTGGTAAATAAGCATTTCTAAAAAGCCACAGTGACCCGCCGTTAACCAGCCAATAAAAACAGAGTTTTTAACCAGCCAATAAAAACAGAGCTTCTCACTTCTCACGCTCCTAACCCACGCCCCCGCCTGTCCCAGCCCCGCGGCCGCGCAGGTTCTCGTTCAAAGTATTGCAAAGCGATGCAAAACTGTTTTGTATGTGACACAAATGTATTAAATTCCCCTTCTTCATCCCTGATCTGGACTTTTCTTTTGGTTTTTTTGCCAAAAGTCAAGTGATCGCTTCCTCCTCCACTGACTGGAATGAGGAAATGGATGAATTAGGTTATGAACGAGCGAATTAAACTCTGGTTCAACGTGGCTGCAAGAGGTTCAGCAGATTTTATGGTGTTCTGGTGTACTGGACCAGCGCTCCATGTTTTTATTTTATATTTTAGAACGTTTTATTAACATATAATCACAGAACTTCGCAGCGGCTGCCACAGGACATGTAGTGGAGGCGGAGCATTCAGAGGCTGCAGCGAGAGCAAGGGGGAGCAGAGCCATATATGGCTCTGAGTGGGGAGGGACCAGAATGCTTTCCCTGTTAAAAATGTTCCTAAGTGCTGCGTTCTACAAAAACTGCAGAGTGCAGCTTTAATGTAATTCCGTTTTTTCCTAATGTGATTCCGGCCACTTCCGCTTTGGCTTAATGTAATTCCGTTTTTTCAGATGTTGTGTTTTTGTTGTGTTTTTCCAAATGTAATTACGTTTTTTTTATTTTTTTTTATGTAGTTCATTTACACCTTAGGGCCACCGTAGAGTTAGAGGCAAACAGGAAGAGCCATCAATTAAACACGTTTGAAAAAAAATAAAATTCTTAAAAACCAACAGGTAAAATAAAACAGGTGAAAATCAAACTAAAACAAACAACAACAATAAAAAACACAAACACAAAAATCTGAAACTCAAACTGAACTTGATTTAAAAAGCAAAGTACAAAAGTGAGTTCACGCAGGATTTAAGACTGTACAGACTCAGTAGAATATCTGGGGCCGGTTGTTCCAGAGTCTGGGAGCACAATCCCCTGTGCTTTAATTTAGCTCTCGCCTGTACTGTACTAAGAACATCGGACTGGAGGATCTTGGTGCTCTTTTGGGTTATAAATGTCAAAACGTTGAGTTTAATAATTGGGTGTAAAGCCATTTAAAAGCCAACACAAAAACAAATGAGCAGTCAGTGCAAAGCTGCTAAAACTGGGGTGTGGTCATGCCTTCTAGTTCTTAAAAGATGAGCTGCAGTAGTCCAGACTAGTGGGGATGAAGACATGGACAAGTGTTTGAGTTCTATTAGATTTTACTTTGGTAATTTGACATAACTGATAAAAATTGTTTTTGACAACTGTGGATACTTGCTTCTCAAATTTACAAGAACTGTCTGAAAACACTCCAAAAGTGGGTCAAGGATATCAGTTAACTTACTGAGAGGAGGAGTATGATTCCCAAATACAACAATTTTAGTCTTGTTTTCTTTCACGATTAGGCAAATCTGAATAAATTAAGCTTTAATGTTTTACAGACATTAAACAGAGAGACAAATAAGTCCAATTTAAAAGGGAAACATATTTGGATGTCATCAACATAACAATGAAAATAGATTTAATACTTTCTGCTTGTTGATCCCAAAGACAGCATCTATACATAAAGCAGAACAGGGTCCAAAATGGACTCTTGTCACCTCAAGTTTCAGCCGCTCCCTTTGCTTTTTTGGGTCTATCTTTGTGTTCTCGGCATTATCATTAAGCCCAATTAAAAATTTGTTCATATTAACTTGTGTTTATTTATTTATTTATTTATTATCATCATAAAATAATTTATTAGTTTTGTTCCTTAAGATGACAATAAATGAAAACAAAAAACTAAACCTATATCAATATACTGTAAAAAATGTATTTTTAAAAAATCTAAACTTTTTTTGCTTTAAAATATTTGCCACACCAAATTTTTCACTCTATCTATAAAATTGACTGTGGTATAGCTACTTATGTCAATGCTAAGGTCAATTAGCCAACTTTATTTAGCTTAACTCCGAAGGTTAATCAGATGAAAATGTACATTCAGTGATTACTTTCTGAAAGTTTCATTCAAATCCATCCCCTGGCTCATGAGATAGTATGCTAACAAATGGGCTGTTGCCTCTGATGAAGAATGTGAGACATAATTTTATTTGCAGCACTACTTTTTATGCACATTTATTTCTCCTTCCTCCTATTATTTATGAGCACATTGAGATGATTACCTGACAAACTCTTTTCTCTAACCGTAGTCAAATATCTGCTCTGGTTGAAGTACGGAGCGTTGTTGTTCACATCCAAAACATTTATGCTCACAACTATGGGCCCATCTACAACCACACCATCTGCCAATGCCTCCACCTGGACAAAGTTAAGCACAAATAAAGACAAAAGCACATCATGATGTGTCACATTTTTAGCACAAATCATGAGAATAATTTATGTCTATTCATGAAGATGAGAGCTTGTGTTACATTGAAGATGTAATGGTCGTCTTTTGACCAGTCCAGAGGTTTCTCCAGGTAAAGCCACCCATCCTTTGAGATTTTAATGCTGTCCTTGCCTTCTCCGCTCAGCCTGAAATCGTTAACATCTGCATGTGTCACCTGAAACTACAACAAAGGATAGGAAAAAAGTGTCAGAAATGTTAACGTTGTCACAAAAATCACCCGTGTCTCATCGTGCTTCGTGCTTGTCTCCATCAAATGAAGAAGCAGTTGGAATGACTGAATCAGAACAAGAGCTGCAGCCCCAAAAGTTAAAAAAGTCCACACCGAGCACTTTTTGGATAGCACATTTTTAATATTTGCTTTAGTCTAGAGAAAGTGTTTATCCTAACACTACACATCAATACCGCTAGATGTGCATGCATTTATCATCCATAAAAGTTATGAATCAAATCATAGAATATGGGCAGCCCTGTCAGAGTCCAACTCCCACCCTGAAGATGTCCGGCTTACCGCCAGCAGTGCAAATCAATCTCTTTCACCACTTGTATAGAGATCAACAGCAACCCATCTTAACTATACAAAGTGTTGATAAAGTGTTGCTTTCCCCACCTCATCTTCCTATGGGGTTGGCAAAATCCTCTTGGAGCTGATCAAGAGTCTTTATTAAGGCCTCACAAACTCCTCCCACATCCGAGCTTTAGCTTTAACAACAGCCGGGGTCGTAGTCTGTTTGACCTGCTGATACCCCTTCAGCTGCCTCCAAAGTAATACCTGCCAAAAGGACTACGTATTCAGTTGGATGGTCTCCCTCACCACACCACTGGGTTTGAGTATGACCATTGCGAGAGGCACTAACAACCTTGCAGTCGCAGCTCAAGGAAGTTGCCTTGATAATGGAGGCATGACCCACTGATTCACTGTCCCTGCCTCAGCTGGGATGCAGTCGAAGCTCTCTCGGAGGAGTGAGTTGAAAATTCTTCTGACAGGTTCTTCTGTCAGGTACTCCCAGCAAACCCTCACTACACATTTGGATCTACCGTGTCTGTTCGGCATTGTCCCCGCCATTGGATCCAACTCACCACCGGGTGGTGATCAGTTGACAGCTCAGTTCCATTCTTCACCCGAGTGTCCAAAACATATGGATTAAATGACACTACTAAAAAGTCTTACATCTATCTGCGACCTATGTGCAGATGTTTATGTTTAAACATGGTGCTTGTGATGGACAAACTGTGACTAGTGCAGAAGTCCAACAACAGAGCACAGCTCGGGTTCTACGGTTCTTCCAATAACACCCCTTAAGGTTACACTGCCGTTACCCATTTACTGTACATGCAATGCTCACACAGCATTGAAGTCATCCAGCAAAATAGACGATTCCTCAGCTGGAGCACAATGGAGCAACCCTGCGTAGTACTCCAAGATGGCTAGGTACTCTG
>JBBPBX010068201.1:0-19198 GCA_038048925.1 Garcialebias charrua
GGAAGGATGGTGACTGACCGGCATGTTCAGATAAGGAAATGGTTAAAGGAAGAGAGGCCGAACATCGCCCACTACTTCGATATTTGGCACATAGCAAAGTGTACGTAAAATGTCTTTGATAATATGTTTATGGTTCAGTATTGTTTACATTTACTTTTCATTATTTACTAAATGAATAAATTCAATATCCTCTCTAAATTTTAGCCCTGAAGAAGAAGTTGTGGAGTTTATGTAAAGAGAAGGATTGCAATGATCTGTCTGACTGGGTGAACAGCATAGTCCATCATCTGTACTGGTCTGTGATCACAACACCTCCTGAACAGCCTGATCTTATAGTCTCTAAATGGCAGTCGCTGCTCAACCACATTGTCAACATCCACCAGCACAATGATGATCTATTCCCTCTTTGTTCGCATCCAAGTCTTTTGGGACGTGCACATAGGATCAAATGGCTGAAACCGAGTAAGTTGTTTACATTTTATATGTGAAAATGTTTGTTTATTCATAAATATGAATTGTTTCTATAAAAATGTTTGTTTTGTTTAAACTTATGTACTTTCAGGTTCCAAGCTGATGGTCAGACTGGAAAAGATTGTTTTGGCCAGATCCCTCTTAAAAGACATCAAACAGCTGTCCGGAGAAGAACAGACATCTTCACTCGAAGCCTTCCACAGTCTGGTGAATCAGTTCGCTCCAAAAACGTACTCCTTCTCATACAGTGGTCAGCTGTGCAGGTAATAATAAAAAATTGGCAACTAATAAATGTTATAATAATCGAAATATTAAAAGTTACTTAACCCCACAAACCATTATTTTTACAGAACATTGCTTGCTGTGCTGCATTTTAATGAAAACGCAGCAAGGGAACAAAAATCAACAATGGCTGGAAAACCTTGCTTTGGACTGTCCTTTCCAAAGTGGAAAAAAGGACAATATGTCGTCAAGGAAATACTAGAGGATCCAACCTATGGTAAGTTATTATACAAGATCTCACAAATCACATGGAAATTATTTACTGTATAATCAGTTTTCTTTGAATAAATTGTATTTTTAGGAAGGAAATGACATGAAATCCAAAAAAATCTTAGATTTATTATCACAAACTGCTGAACTTCTACAGATATCAACATGAGAACATAACACTAACTTCTACAGATATCAACATGAGAACATAACACTAACTTCTACAGATATCAACATGAGAACATAACACTAACTTCTACAGATATCAACATGAGAACATAACACTAACTTCTACAGATATCAACATGAGAACATAACACTAACTTCTACAGATATCAACATGAGAACATAACACTAACTTCTACAGATATCAACATGAGAACATAACACTAACTTCTACAGATATCAACATGAGAACATAACACTAACTACTACAGATATCAACATGAGAACATAATACTAACTTCTACAGATATCAACATGAGAACATAATACTAACTTCTACAGATATCAACATGAGAACATAACACTAACTACTACAGATATCAACATGAGAACATAACACTAACTACTACAGATATCAACATGAGAACATAATACTAACTTCTACAGATATCAACATGAGAACATAACACTAACTTCTACAGATATCAACATGAGAACATAACACTAACTACTACAGATATCAACATGAGAACATAACACTAACTACTACAGATATCAACATGAGAACATAATACTAACTTCTACAGATATCAACATGAGAACATAACACTAACTACTACAGATATCAACATGAGAACATAACACTAACTTCTACAGATATCAACATGAGAACATAATACTAACTTCTACAGATATCAACATGAGAACATAACACTAACTACTACAGATATCAACATGAGAACATAATACTAACTTCTACAGATATCAACATGAGAACATAACACTAACTACTACAGATATCAACATGAGAACATAATACTAACTTCTACAGATATCAACATGAGAACATAACACTAACTACTACAGATATCAACATGAGAACATAATACTAACTTCTACAGATATCAACATGAGAACATAACACTAACTACTACAGATATCAACATGAGAACATAATACTAACTTCTACAGATATCAACATGAGAACATAACACTAACTTCTACAGATATCAACATGAGAACATAACACTAACTTCTACAGATATCAACATGAGAACATAATACTAACTTCTACAGATATCAACATGAGAACATAACACTAACTTCTACAGATATCAACATGAGAACATAACACTAACTTCTACAGATATCAACATGAGAACATAACACTAACTTCTACAGATATCAACATGAGAACATAACACTAACTTCTACAGATATCAACATGAGAACATAATACTAACTTCTACAGATATCAACATGAGAACATAACACTAACTTCTACAGATATCAACATGAGAACATAATACTAACTTCTACAGATATCAACATGAGAACATAACACTAACTTCTACAGATATCAACATGAGAACATAATACTAACTTCTACAGATATCAACATGAGAACATAACACTAACTTCTACAGATATCAACATGAGAACATAACACTAACTTCTACAGATATCAACATGAGAACATAATACTAACTTCTACAGATATCAACATGAGAACATAACACTAACTTCTACAGATATCAACATGAGAACATAACACTAACTTCTACAGATATCAACATGAGAACATAACACTAACTTCTACAGATATCAACATGAGAACATAACACTAACTTCTACAGATATCAACATGAGAACATAACACTAACTTCTACAGATATCAACATGAGAACATAACACTAACTTCTACAGATATCAACATGAGAACATAATACTAACTTCTACAGATATCAACATGAGAACATAACACTAACTTCTACAGATATCAACATGAGAACATAACACTAACTTCTACAGATATCAACATGAGAACATAATACTAACTTCTGCAGATATCAACATGAGAACATAACACTAACTTCTACAGATATCAACATGAGAACATAATACAATCATAGTGTTTTTTTGTTTGTTTGTTGTTTTCCTTTGACAGGCTATGTGGAAACTGTTAGGAAGGAGGTAATTGACATCTGCACAAGTAAGTCACCGGACCAGCCTGGAGAAGAAGTTGACGTGCCACCTCCACTCAGCAGTGCTTTCCATCATCCAGATAAAGACACAGCAGTTGCAGAGAGACGTTCCAGATTCAAGTAATCATACATCGGGCCACTTGAAGCCAGTGTAAACACCTTCTGATGGAAAAGTGTTTCTGATCCGAGTCACGACACATGCTGGAATTGGTACTCTGTGGTATCTTCCGAGGTGACCCCAACACATACGGACGAACTGCCTGTATGCAATATAGCGAAATTTTCTGCAAAAAAAAGAGTGGTTATGTTTAGTTATTAAATATGTATGTTGATTTTTAGATAAATGGTTGTGCATGTGTATTTATTGAAGGTGGTGTGCCAATATTTTGTAAGTACAGTATGCACAAAATTGCTGAAAATATATACAGTATCTTTTTTCAATTAAATATGTTTGTGTTTGCAAACAAAATCATAACTCAAATAAATGTTGCTTTAATAGTGATTTTAAACTTCAATCCGTGTTTATTCATGGTAAATGAGATTACACACGAATGCACCATCTGTCACTTAGTGTGGGGTAGAGCCATGGGCTTGTCAGTGCGCGTGTGTGATCTACTCGACCTGAAGGTAAGTCTCATATGGTTGCAGACCCAAAATAGATCTTGCTGTTTCTTGTTTCATCACCCAAACTATTTTAGGCTTCCCAAACTGAGCAAAAATAGCTCAAATCTTGATTTCTAAATTCGTAGGGTTATAAATTGAAAGAGACATATCACTCTGACCCACACTACATCACAGATGGTGCATTCGCGTTTAATCGAATTTCCCATGAGTAAACATGGCGCAAAGTTTATTATTAATTTGAAATTAAAATTAAATATATTTATAAGTTTGTTTGCAAGAACAAACAAAGTTGAATGAGAAAATATATTGATGTTCGGCAGTTTTATGGATAGTTACAAAATCATGTAACACCTTTTTTTTTCATTCAACCTTTATTTTGTCATTTAAATCTCATTGCACCTCGTGGACTCATTTACAAAAGCAACCTGCTACAAACTAAAGAATGATGAACAGCAATGGTAGAATTTCCTTCAACTAAACAATAGAATAACACAAGACAGAAATACATACGGTAATCCTTGTTTTGTGTTTTTTTTTTAAACAAAGTATCAGAAACTACTAAAATATTATAAGGTAGATGTATAAAATCAAAAACAACAACATATCTGCATTGGTTTTTTTCAAGGATTCTAACGTATTTTGAAAACCATTTTCAGAGGGCAAGCCCAAGAGCTTCAGATATTTTTAAAAAGATATTCCATGAAGCAGGAGCAGAATAGGAGAAGGCCCTTTTTCCAAGTTCAGTCCTCACTGACGAAACACTGCAGGTGATCGTGTCCTCAGAGCGCACGTTCTGCGTGAGTGCAGCTACAGTGTGCGCTCTGAGGACACGATCACCTGCAGTGTTTCGTCAGTGAGGACTGAACTTGGAAAAAGGGCCTTCTCCTATTCTGCTCCTGCTTCATGGAATATCTTTTTAAAAATATCTGAAGCTCTTGGGCTTGCCCTCTGAAATTGTTTTTCAAAATACGTTAGAATCCTTGAAAAAAACCAATGCAGATATGTTGTTGTTTTTGATTTTATACATCTACCTTATATTTTAATAGTTTCTGATACTTTGTTTAAAAAAAAAAAGGATTATGTATTTCTCTCTTGTGTTTTTCTATTGTTTACCTTTAAATTGTGTTAAAAAGTTACATACTCATGTTCTTGCGAATCGTCATGTCTCTGGTAGTGGTCTATGAAGTCAAAGTTTGCAATTCGTAGGACATCAACATCCAGACAACATCTTTCAAAGCTGGACAGCTGGGTGACACATGTGACATCTTGTTCTTTACGACGAATTTCTTGAGTAACCGCAGTTATTTCTTGACAGCATTGGGATTCTACAATGGTTGGCATTGCCTCGCAATTTGTACAGGTACACCTGGAGAAATAAAAATGTTTTAGTTGATTTTGTACAAATTCAGACATTTCAGATATTTTTTTTATTAATAAATTTAAAATATAAAAAAAACAATGTCAAACAGACATTATTTTGGTGTCATTGCATTTTATAAAATAAGTCAATTGTACTTTAATGTATTTGTTTAAACTTTTTATCATTAAAAAAATAAATTACATATGTAATTTTTTAAGTAAATTATAAAGGATGTATGATCCAAAAACGCGTTCAATACAGAAACAACTAGACTTTATTTGTAACAGATAACGTTTTGCTCTCTCCATAGGGCTTTCTCAATTCAATTTGATAGAGGGTGAAACGTTTTATGTATCAAATAAAGTCCAGTTCTTTCTGTATTGAGCGCCTTTTTTGATTTCATCATGTCCTGGACAACTGAGAATCTCCACCAGCATATATTTATATAATTTTGTGATTATATCAGATATTTGCTTTATTTAGAGTGGAGAAATATTTATAAAACCACGTTTCTACTAAAAAATAAACTGTCCAGATGACTTGATTGAGAATTATCGGATGTTTTTCTTGTTAAAATAAACGTTTAAAATGTACAGATACTTCAAAGGTACTCATATTTTTTAAACTATAATTAATTAATGTTGGATAATTATTAGATACATTATTTAAAAAAATTACCAGTCAGTGCTCTGTAAACGAGATAGATCAGGTTCCATCACTTGATCAACCTCAAGTCCTCCCTCGGCTGCAATGTCTGCTTCAGATTCACTTCCTGAACGGTAAGGTTCATATAAATACGGTTGAATACCTAAATTAAAATCTGCTGGCTCTTGTTCATCACCAGAACTAACTTCACCTTCCAAAACTGAAGACAAATCGCTTAGATCAACACTAGAAATGCTGCACTCGTCTGAGTCGACAAGCTCCGCCATTGTTGTTTACATGCGTGATGGAGCAGCTAGAGCGGGTGACTCCCCGCTGTGACGTTTCACTGATGACGTATGACGACGTATTGCGGAAATGCGCGGAATTTCAGGGGCGTATCCCAGCAAATACCAGAGAAAAAATTCGAATAATTTCGAATGGAAATTTAATATATTTATAATTTATTATGTAAAAACGACCAGAGCTCAATGATATAAGATATATATGTTCTGACAAATATTCAATTTTACAAAATCATGTCACAATACCTTTAAACCCTTCCCAAAAGTCAATAACAATAGTAAACCCTTCCCATTGGACAGTTCTCTACCATAATTCACACTTGTAGAGTAATACCTCACCAAAGTACCTATCTGAAGGTCAAACCTCCACCAGAAACCTACCTGTCACCCTGCCTCATACTCGTCTTTCTTTCTTGGGCCTTTTATTTTTAGGGGTTTGATTCTTCAGGACTTGACCTTCGTTCACCTGGGCAACCCTGACTCCTTGAAGACATCACAGGGTTCAAAGGTTAATTTCTCCAAGTGTTGGCAGCAATTTAACATTCTGTACACTCTGAGGAGCTACCAACAAGTGTGAGTAATTTGCAGCCCTATTTGTAGTATTTGTTTGTATTATTTCTGTTATGATTTCAGGCCGAGAAAAGCACTACAGACGCCATCTTTGCTTTGAGGATTCTGATGGAGAAGTATAGACAGGGTCAGAAAGAACTCCATTGTGTCTTTGTGGATTTAGAAAAAAACATCTGACAAGAGGACATGGTACACTGGTACAGGACATGTATGAGGACAGCAGGACATGTATGAGGACAGCAGGACATGTATGAGGACAGCAGGACATGTATGAGGACAGCAGGACATGTATGAGGACAGCAGGACATGTATGAGGACAGCAGGACATGTATGAGGACAGCAGGACATGTATGAGGACAGCAGGACATGTATGAGGACAGCAGGACATGTATGAGGACAGCAGGACATGTATGAGGACAGCAGGACATGTATGAGGACAGCAGGACATGTATGAGGACAGCAGGACATGTATGAGGACAGCAGGACATGTATGAGGACAGCAGGACATGTATGAGGACAGCAGGACATGTATGAGGACAGCAGGACATGTATGAGGACAGCAGGACATGTATGAGGACAGCAGGACATGTATGAGGACAGCAGGACATGTATGAGGACAGCAGGACATGTATGAGGACAGCAGGACATGTATGAGGACAGCAGGACATGTATGAGGACAGCAGGACATGTATGAGGACAGCAGGACATGTATGAGGACAGCAGGACATGTATGAGGACAGCAGGACATGTATGAGACAGCAGGACATGTATGAGGACAGCAGGACATGTATGAGGACAGCAGGACATGTATGAGGACAGCAGGACATGTATGAGGACAGCAGGACATGTATGAGGACAGCAGGACATGTATGAGGACAGCAGGACATGTATGAGGACAGCAGGACATGTATGAGGACAGCAGGACATGTATGAGGACAGCAGGACATGTATGAGGACAGCAGGACATGTATGAGGACAGCAGGACATGTATGAGGACAGCAGGACATGTATGAGGACAGCAGGACATGTATGAGGACAGCAGGACATGTATGAGGACAGCAGGACATGTATGAGGACAGCAGGACATGTATGAGGACAGCAGGACATGTATGAGGACAGCAGGACATGTATGAGGACAGCAGGACATGTATGAGGACAGCAGGACATGTATGAGGACAGCAGGACATGTATGAGGACAGCAGGACATGTATGAGGACAGCAGGACATGTATGAGGACAGCAGGACATGTATGAGGACAGCAGGACATGTATGAGGACAGCAGGACATGTATGAGGACAGCAGGACATGTATGAGGACAGCAGGACATGTATGAGGACAGCAGGACATGTATGAGGACAGCAGGACATGTATGAGGACAGCAGGACATGTATGAGGACAGCAGGACATGTATGAGGACAGCAGGACATGTATGAGGACAGCAGGACATGTATGAGGACAGCAGGACATGTATGAGGACAGCAGGACATGTATGAGGACAGCAGGACATGTATGAGGACAGCAGGACATGTATGAGGACAGCAGGACATGTATGAGGACAGCAGGACATGTATGAGGACAGCAGGACATGTATGAGGACAGCAGGACATGTATGAGGACAGCAGGACATGTATGAGGACAGCAGGACATGTATGAGGACAGCAGGACATGTATGAGGACAGCAGGACATGTATGAGGACAGCAGGACATGTATGAGGACAGCAGGACATGTATGAGGACAGCAGGACATGTATGAGGACAGCAGGACATGTATGAGGACAGCAGGACATGTATGAGGACAGCAGGACATGTATGAGGACAGCAGGACATGTATGAGGACAGCAGGACATGTATGAGGACAGCAGGACATGTATGAGGACAGCAGGACATGTATGAGGACAGCAGGACATGTATGAGGACAGCAGGACATGTATGAGGACAGCAGGACATGTATGAGGACAGCAGGACATGTATGAGGACAGCAGGACATGTATGAGGACAGCAGGACATGTATGAGGACAGCAGGACATGTATGAGGACAGCAGGACATGTATGAGGACAGCAGGACATGTATGAGGACAGCAGGACATGTATGAGGACAGCAGGACATGTATGAGGACAGCAGGACATGTATGAGGACAGCAGGACATGTATGAGGACAGCAGGACATGTATGAGGACAGCAGGACATGTATGAGGACAGCAGGACATGTATGAGGACAGCAGGACATGTATGAGGACAGCAGGACATGTATGAGGACAGCAGGACATGTATGAGGACAGCAGGACATGTATGAGGACAGCAGGACATGTATGAGGACAGCAGGACATGTATGAGGACAGCAGGACATGTATGAGGACAGCAGGACATGTATGAGGACAGCAGGACATGTATGAGGACAGCAGGACATGTATGAGGACAGCAGGACATGTATGAGGACAGCAGGACATGTATGAGGACAGCAGGACATGTATGAGGACAGCAGGACATGTATGAGGACAGCAGGACATGTATGAGGACAGCAGGACATGTATGAGGACAGCAGGACATGTATGAGGACAGCAGGACATGTATGAGGACAGCAGGACATGTATGAGGACAGCAGGACATGTATGAGGACAGCAGGACATGTATGAGGACAGCAGGACATGTATGAGGACAGCAGGACATGTATGAGGACAGCAGGACATGTATGAGGACAGCAGGACATGTATGAGGACAGCAGGACATGTATGAGGACAGCAGGACATGTATGAGGACAGCAGGACATGTATGAGGACAGCAGGACATGTATGAGGACAGCAGGACATGTATGAGGACAGCAGGACATGTATGAGGACAGCAGGACATGTATGAGGACAGCAGGACATGTATGAGGACAGCAGGACATGTATGAGGACAGCAGGACATGTATGAGGACAGCAGGACATGTATGAGGACAGCAGGACATGTATGAGGACAGCAGGACATGTATGAGGACAGCAGGACATGTATGAAGACAGCAGGACATGTATGAGGACAGCAGGACATGTATGAGGACAGCAGGACATGTATGAGGACAGCAGGACATGTATGAGGACAGCAGGACATGTATGAAGACAGCAGGACATGTATGAGGACAGCAGGACATGTATGAGGACAGCAGGACATGTATGAGGACAGCAGGACATGTATGAAGACAGCAGGACATGTATGAGGACAGCAGGACATGTATGAGGACAGCAGGACATGTATGAGACAGCAGGACATGTATGAGGACAGCAGGACATGTATGAGGACAGCAGGACATGTATGAGGACAGCAGGACATGTATGAGGACAGCAGGACATGTATGAGGACAGCAGGACATGTATGAGGACAGCAGGACATGTATGAGGACAGCAGGACATGTATGAGGACAGCAGGACATGTATGAGGACAGCAGGACATGTATGAGGACAGCAGGACATGTATGAGGACAGCAGGACATGTATGAAGACAGCAGGACATGTATGAAGACAGCAGGACAGTGGTGAGATGTGCTGTAGGAGTGACAGATAGATTCAAGGTGAAGGTGGTCGCCTTCTGCGAGTCAGCAGCTCATATGAACCTCCGTGGTGACCAGCGGAGCTCGGAGTCTGCAGTGCATGCAAGGCTGGGATCCAGAGCCCGAGCCGGCATCACGGAGGATCTTCCGTGATGACCAGCGGAAGAGATGGAGAGGTGACGCCATACACGGCCTGAGCAGGCTCCGAAGCTCCGGTGGAGAGGACCGGGGAGACTGGCGGAGCTCCATCTAGCTCGCTCTGAATTTTGCCCTCAGTCACCAAGCATAAAAAAACGCCTGCACTTCAGCATTAGACCACGATGTTTTTATTGTTTTTAAAAGTTTCCTCCCACAGTCCAAAAAACATGCTTGTTAGGCTGATTGGTGACTCTAAATTGACCCTAGGTGTGAGTGTGAGAGTGGATGGTTGTTTGGTGTGAGTGAGACAGGTCCCTCTTGTAAATGAGTCCCCGTGACTCAACGAGGCTAGCCTGTATAAATAAAGGTTGAATGAATGAATGAAAAAAAAAAATCTTAAAATAGATCCAGCCGCTGCTCAGAGTTCCGAGTACAGTAATTGCAAATGACGGATGGGTGTTTTGAAAAGTTTCTGAAAGATCCAGTGACTTTTCCCCTGACCAATCAGTGACTGACAGTGTTCTGACGTCACGTTTTGTGTCGGCTTGACTCGCTTGATCCCCTTGAGAAGAAGGGACCAAAAAAGGGTCCGGTTTAGTGAAAAAATGACAGTGGAAAAGCACTCAAAACTGTACCGAACCCAGCCAAACCAGGCTGAAGAGGAACTGTGGAAAAGGCCCATATGATGTTTGCAGATGACATTGTGATCTGTGGTGAGAACAGGGAACAGGTGGAAGAGAACTTGGAGAGGTGGAGGTATGCACTTGAAAGAAGAGGAATGAAAGTCAGCCGTAGTAAGACAGAGTACATGTGTGTGAATGAGAGGGAGGAGGTGGAACAGTGAGGCTACAAGGGTCAGAGGTCACAAAGGTGCAGGACTTCAAGGACTTGGGGTCCACTGTCCAGGAAAATGGGGAATGTGGTAAAGAGGTGAAGAAGAGAGTCCAGGCAGGATGGAGTGATGGAGAAAAGTTTCAGGAGTGATTTGTGACAAAAAGGTGTCAGCAAAGGTCAAAGGTCAAAGTTTACAAGACAGTGGTGAGACCAGCTATGTTGTATGGTCTGGAGACAGAGACATGGACAAAAAGACAGGAGACAGAGACATGGACAAAAAGACAGGAGACAGAGACATGGACAAAAAGACAGGAGACAGAGACATGGACAAAAAGACAGGAGACAGAGACATGGACAAAAAGACAGGAGACAGAGACATGGACAAAAAGACAGGAGACAGAGACATGGACAAAAAGACAGGAGACAGAGACATGGACAAAAAGACAGGAGACAGAGACATGGACAAAAAGACAGGAGACAGAGACATGGACAAAAAGACAGGAGACAGAGACATGGACAAAAAGACAGGAGACAGAGACATGGACAAAAAGACAGGAGACAGAGACATGGACAAAAAGACAGGAGACAGAGACATGGACAAAAAGACAGGAGACAGAGACATGGACAAAAAGACAGGAGACAGAGACATGGACAAAAAGACAGGAGACAGAGACATGGACAAAAAGACAGGAGACAGAGACATGGACAAAAAGACAGGAGACAGAGACATGGACAAAAAGACAGGAGACAGAGACATGGACAAAAAGACAGGAGACAGAGACATGGACAAAAAGACAGGAGACAGAGACATGGACAAAAAGACAGGAGACAGAGACATGGACAAAAAGACAGGAGACAGAGACATGGACAAAAAGACAGGAGACAGAGACATGGACAAAAAGACAGGAGACAGAGACATGGACAAAAAGACAGGAGACAGAGACATGGACAAAAAGACAGGAGACAGAGACATGGACAAAAAGACAGGAGACAGAGACATGGACAAAAAGACAGGAGACAGAGACATGGACAAAAAGACAGGAGACAGAGACATGGACAAAAAGACAGGAGACAGAGACATGGACAAAAAGACAGGAGACAGAGACATGGACAAAAAGACAGGAGACAGAGACATGGACAAAAAGACAGGAGACAGAGACATGGACAAAAAGACAGGAGACAGAGACATGGACAAAAAGACAGGAGACAGAGACATGGACAAAAAGACAGGAGACAGAGACATGGACAAAAAGACAGGAGACAGAGACATGGACAAAAAGACAGGAGACAGAGACATGGACAAAAAGACAGGAGACAGAGACATGGACAAAAAGACAGGAGACAGAGACATGGACAAAAAGACAGGAGACAGAGACATGGACAAAAAGACAGGAGACAGAGACATGGACAAAAAGACAGGAGACAGAGACATGGACAAAAAGACAGGAGACAGAGACATGGACAAAAAGACAGGAGACAGAGACATGGACAAAAAGACAGGAGACAGAGACATGGACAAAAAGACAGGAGACAGAGACATGGACAAAAAGACAGGAGACAGAGACATGGACAAAAAGACAGGAGACAGAGACATGGACAAAAAGACAGGAGACAGAGACATGGACAAAAAGACAGGAGACAGAGACATGGACAAAAAGACAGGAGACAGAGACATGGACAAAAAGACAGGAGACAGAACTGGAGGTGATGGAAATGAAGACGTTGAGGTTCTCCTTAGGAGTGACAAGGATGGATAAGATTAGGATTTTTATTTATTTTTCTTGCTTGCTCTCAGTGAAGGCAAACGCGTCCTCCTCCGCTCCGTCTCTGCTTTGCTCTTTGTCTTGTAAACCTTTTTCAGAGCCCCTTTTTGCATACCTTCCAAATCTTAAACTATGGATTTGTTCAGCTGGTCTCTTAATGCAATTGATCAAATTTTCTCAACAAGAAGACAGAGTGAAGGAGAGCCCTCTTATCTCGATGGAAACATAATTACATTTATGATAACTTGATTCGGCTTTTTGGAGTTGGTGGAAATCTGGATTATCGAAAATTCAGAAACATGAGCAGCTAAACTGTCTGGAATGTGTGTGCTGGGCTTGGAAACACTCAGACTCTGTGCAAACTATCTGTGGGCCTGTATCAGAGCTGAGCAGGCAGAACTGTAGAACTTTCTGGCAGTGTTCACAGATGGTTGAAAGGAATAGATCTTGGGAGAAGTTGTAAGCCCGACTTTAGTTTAAGTAATCACAGTTCGGCTGTTTGGAGTTGCCATGAGATGTACCAGCGAGACTGTAAAGCAGCTGCAGAAATTAATGAGCTCAGCCTTACCCAAAACATTGTTGAAATCTGAATCTGGCTCTGGCCTTGGAAGGCGGACTATCTTAATTTTTCCTAGGATGTTATGGAAACATGATGCTCCCCTCCCCAAGGACGTGAACCTGTCAGAGCTCAACTGAGCTGGCTGATAAACAAACACCTCTTAACAGGACTATGGCTGGGGGGGCCTCTGGACTGTGCTACGACTTCCTGCCTCCCCTGGTGCAGCAACCTAGGAGATGCGAAGGTGCTAAAGGGCTGCGTCGCTCACCTGGCGGCCATGCTGGGACACCACCACCCCCACCCACTCCACACGCATATGTATTATATCTATTTTTTGTTTTTTTTCTGAGCTGAAGTAGTTTTTTTGCTGTCTTACACTGTGTCCTGTGCGTCAAGGACACAGTGTGTTCCTTCTGAAGTCCACAACGTTATCTAATGAAAAGGTGGCACTGCTCTCTGCGGCTGCAGCCTCAGACGTCTTGTCTCCCCCATGTCTTCTCTTGTCTTTTCATGACGGGATGTACTGAAATTAAATTTCCCTTTGGGATCAATAAAGTATATTGATTGATTAATTGGTTGAATGATTGATTGAGTTCCTCAGAAGTACAGCACAGATTGAACAATTTGCAGATAAAGTTAGGGAGGCCAGACTGAGATGGTTTGGACATGTCCAGAGGAGGGACAATGGTTTGGACATGTCCAGAGGAGGGACAGTGGTTTGGACATGTCCAGAGGAGGGACAGTGGTTTGGACATGTCCAGAGGAGGGACAGTGGTTTGGACATGTCCAGAGGAGGGACAGTGGTTTGGACATGTCCAGAGGAGGGACAGTGGTTTGGACATGTCCAGAGGAGGGACAGTGGTTTGGACATGTCCAGAGGAGGGACAGTGGTTTGGACATGTCCAGAGGAGGGACAGTGGTTTGGACATGTCCAGAGGAGGGACAGTGGTTTGGACATGTCCAGAGGAGGGACAGTGGTTTGGACATGTCCAGAGGAGGGACAGTGGTTTGGACATGTCCAGAGGAGGGACAGTGGTTTGGACATGTCCAGAGGAGGGACAGTGGTTTGGACATGTCCAGAGGAGGGACAGTGGTTTGGACATGTCCAGAGGAGGGACAGTGGGTATATTGGTAGAAGGATGTTAGAAATGCAGCTGCAGGAAAAAGACAAAGAGGAGATATATGGATGCAGTTAGAGAGGACATGGAGGTAGTTGGAGTGAGGACAGAGGATGCAGAGGACAGAGTGAGGTGGAGGAGGATGACTCGCTGTGGAGACCCCTGAAGATGGAAAAGAAGAAAGAAAAAGTAGTTTGTAGTATTTCTATGTTCTGAGATAATTCTTTCTCTGCAGGCATTACTCTCTGCAGCCTGACGATGACATCATTTCCTTCTTCAATGACTTCAGTGATCACTTGGCAGAGGAGGCGCTGTGGGAACTCTCCCTCAAGATCCGCCCAAGGAACACTCCACGAACCAATCAAAGATGAGCTGTGGTGAAACAGCAGCCAATCAGGAAGCAGGAAGGGACTGCTTCAGTGGATCTCTTTCAAACCTGAACAATGATGGGTGGGAGTTATTACCTCCTGAACTGGAGTGATACCAGAGTAGACTGGTGCATGCAGGAAAGCCCAGAGCCAGCTGGCCTAGCCAGATGTTCACGTGGCCTCCTCTCTGTTCAGATGTTCACGTGGCCTCCTCTCTGTCCAGATGTTCACGTGGCCCCCTCTCTGTTCAGATGTTCACGTGGCCTCCTCTCTGTCCAGATGTTCACGTGGCCTCCTCTCTGTTCAGATGTTCACGTGGCCTCCTCTCTGTCCAGATGTTCACGTGGCCTCCTCTCTGTCCAGATGTTCACGTGGCCTCCTCTCTGTTCAGATGTTCACGTGGCCTCCTCTCTGTCCAGATGTTCACGTGGCCTCCTCTCTGTCCAGATGTTCACGTGGCCTCCTCTCTGTCCAGATGTTCACGTGGCCTCCTCTCTGTCCAGATGTTCACGTGGCCTCCTCTCTGTCCAGATGTTCACGTGGCCTCCTCTCTGTTCAGATGTTCACGTGGCCTCCTCTCTGTCCAGATGTTCACGTGGCCTCCTCTCTGTCCAGATGTTCACGTGGCCTCCTCTCTGTCCAGATGTTCACGTGGCCTCCTCTCTGTCCAGATGTTCACGTGGCCTCCTCTCTGTCCAGATGTTCACGTGGCCTCCTCTCTGTTCAGATGTTCACGTGGCCTCCTCTCTGTCCAGATGTTCACGTGGCCTCCTCTCTGTCCAGATGTTCACGTGGCCTCCTCTCTGTCCAGATGTTCACGTGGCCTCCTCTCTGTCCAGATGTTCACGTGGCCTCCTCTCTGTCCAGATGTTCACGTGGCCTCCTCTCTGTCCAGATGTTCACGTGGCCTCCTCTCTGTCCAGATGTTCACGTGGCCTCCTCTCTGTCCAGATGTTCACGTGGCCTCCTCTCTGTCCAGATGTTCACGTGGCCTCCTCTCTGTCCAGATGTTCACGTGGCCTCCTCTCTGTCCAGATGTTCACGTGGCCTCCTCTCTGTCCAGATGTTCACGTGGCCTCCTCTCTGTCCAGATGTTCACGTGGCCTCCTCTCTGTCCAGATGTTCACGTGGCCTCCTCTCTGTCCAGATGTTCACGTGGCCTCCTCTCTGTCCAGATGTTCACGTGGCCTCCTCTCTGTCCAGATGTTCACGTGGCCTCCTCTCTGTCCAGATGTTCACGTGGCCTCCTCTCTGTCCAGATGTTCACGTGGCCTCCTCTCTGTCCAGATGTTCACGTGGCCTCCTCTCTGTCCAGATGTTCACGTGGCCTCCTCTCTGTCCAGATGTTCACGTGGCCTCCTCTCTGTTCAGATGTTCACGTGGCCTCCTCTCTGTCCAGATGTTCACGTGGCCTCCTCTCTGTCCAGATGTTCACGTGGCCTCCTCTCTGTCCAGATGTTCACGTGGCCTCCTCTCTGTCCAGATGTTCACGTGGCCTCCTCTCTGTCCAGATGTTCACGTGGCCTCCTCTCTGTCCAGATGTTCACGTGGCCTCCTCTCTGTCCAGATGTTCACGTGGCCTCCTCTCTTGTCCAGATGTTCACGTGGCCTCCTCTCTGTCCAGATGTTCACGTGGCCTCCTCTCTTGTTCAGATGTTCATGTTGCAGCATCAGTATTTGTTTCACCTGGTTCCAAATTTAAATCTAATTAGTTTCATTTAGTTTGTTGCTTCACTCAGCTGGATTAAAAGTTCCTCCTCTTCCTCTCTCCCCATTAGCCTTAGACAACATGAAGCACAAACTGCTCGGAGACAGTAATCGTCCAGAACTTTGTCCAAATAATCACTATACTGTACACCTTCAACTGGTTCACTTTTGGTGTCTGCTCGGCTCAAGATGGCTGCCACAGCTAGTGACCACAGAAAACGGACTGCTGGCAGGAGTGGCCATCGCTCTGCGAGGAGATCTGCCCGGCGTTCAGGCGGTCCTGCAGCCCGGGGGAGCCGGGGGCTGGCCGGGTCTGGGTGTGAGGATCGGACAGCATCTGCGGACGGTTTCTTGAGATCCGCTGTGGGATGGACCTTTACAAGAGATCCTTCCTGTCTACAGCCATCAGTATCTATAACATCTCTTGATGAAATGAGGATAACGAGGTACAACAACAAAATATTTTCCCTTTGGGATTAATAAAGTATTTTTGAATTTGAATTGAATGAAATGAGATATTTCAACAAATAAAGACTTCAAAAATAAGATGTTTTTCATAGTTTCTATTCCTTTTGGATTTTAGAGTGAAATTATATTTCATTAGTAAGATGCTACTGACTTTTATTTGAGTAGTAATGAACAGTTATTCATAAGTCCTCAATCTGCGCATGCGCCAAGCTGCTCGGTACTGTTCGTGTAGTTTCGGCTCTGTTTCCATGGTAACCCGAAGTCACGCAACGAACAGCCAGCAGCACGAGTGGAGCGGACTCACCTCGAGTCCAGACCAGTGACAGCAGCAGAACCGAACCTTGTGGAGTGAAAACACGTCACTGACCGCAGCCGGTGAGCCACGCACCTCCGCACACGCACCTCCGCACACGCACCTCCGCACACACCAAAAAATATCTGTGCACCTCCGAACCTGCTGCGGAGCCGGAGGGAACTCTCGCGAGAACTGCACGCTAGCAGGCTAACATGCTAAAAGCTAAACTTTGTTTGAGACAGAAGAATCGAACCAGAACTCATCTGTTTACGGTTGCACGTGTTGAATACAAATAAACAACAACAATAATTACCAACAAGCTTAAGAAGGGCCGCTTTCGTTCCAGAGATTAGTCAGGTCCAGGCAGTTAACAAACTCTTCCATTTTTATGACTTATCTCGACAAACTGCTGTAAATAGCCTACAGAAGATTATTTATAAATCAAGTTGGGATCTGCTAAACGTTTGAGTTCATTCTACTTGTTCATTCACTGAATAAAATTACGAGTTACACGGTCGCTCTTTGAAAACAAGCCCAACTGGCAACCCACCAAAACAAAGGCCGTTTATAAACAGTATAAAAATACAATACATTATTATGGCATTACATATAAAACAGCAAAATTATGCTAAACACTTTGAAGAACATATTCACTCCAAAAAATAAAAATACATTTTGCATATTTATACAAAATTTTTTTTTTCATTCAACCTTTATTTAGTTATTCACTCAACTCACGGTCATGTGCTCATTCAGTTTGCATTACTTCTTATATTTGCACTAATGTTTGTATTACATTACTGCCTATAGTCCTACTACTGTTTACATTCACTGTTTACATTTATTACTACTGTTTTCATTTACACTACTTTTTATATCTACACTACTGCTGATATATATATATATATATATATATATATATATATTTTACTAGCCTTATTACATATGCCACTTGTACCTCTATAAATATATATATATATCAGTATTTTCTGGTGTATAGGTCGCACCTGTGTATAGGTCGCATTCAGTGGTGTAGTCTACGTGATACTCGGGTATATGGAGTATACCCACTAGAAAAGCTTAAGAATTTCAGTATACCCACTTAAAAGTGCCCAATGGTACATGACATACCATTAGGTACATGTCATTGATACGTTAAATGACAGTTAAACACTTCTGTAACAATCTATTGGTGTGCAGTGCTTTTCTTTGATACTGTTTTATAAATTATATAACATGTTTTTAATACAAAGCCAGCTGTTGTACAAAGTTTGTTGTTCATTTATTCAAATATAAGCATCAGAGAAATTTGGAACTGTTCAATATGTTTAAAAATCCAAATAATTTGACGATTACATTTTACTAACCAGTGTACTTTGGTTTCTAAGCACGGTATGCCCACTACAAAAATGTAGACTACACCACTGGTCGCATTGTCCAATTATCCCCAATAGATTGGAAAAATCCCTAGATAGGTCGCACCGGTGTATAGGTCGCACTTACGTTTAGCTCTGCTGCAAATGTCTGCCACAGGAGCGCACAGCAAGACTTTTAAGAAGATTAACACTTAAAAACAATTATTTGTTTGATAAAAATTATAGCAAATATATGTCTGAGCTGAACTTTTCCTTAATAAATGAACGTAATTGTGAAATGAGCTGGATTTAAAAATTTGTTTCACCGAAAGTGATAACAAGCCATATATAGGTCGCACCTGAGTATAGGTCGCAGGCCTTGAAAAAACCATAAAAAGGTGCGACCTATACACCGGAAAATACGGTATATATATATATATATATATATATATATAT
>JBBPBX010068202.1:0-19197 GCA_038048925.1 Garcialebias charrua
AAGAGTATATATCGGAGATAAGTCAGTTAAGGGCACAATCAGAAGAGTCAGAGTCAAAAGTTCGCCTAAGAAGAGGTGGGAATCTCTTATATTATGCCATAATATATGTTCCAATCAAAAGCTATAAAAAAGCAACGAGTGATATAGAATACATGAAAGAAATGTTGGAAGCTCTAGAGAAAGGAGCAACCCAAGTGATCGCGCATAACTTCAGACGAGTGGTGATGAGTATAGATGGGTTACGGTCCCACCAACTTCAGTGGGACATAGCCGAACGGGTCGCTGTCAATGTGGCAACCTATTTAGCAAATGGCATGCTGGCCGCAGCCTCATTAAGAGAACTAGTCATAGTGACCCCAACCCACCTGGACGAAGACCGAAAAGCAAGGGTGTTGGCCACTATGGCAAAGTCAGGAAAGGAACTGATCGAAGGATCCCGTAAACCTGAGAAAGAGGATGGAGAAGAACCATCAACATCACAAGGTGTAGGGAAAAATAAATGTCACTTAAAAGAAGACCCCCAAAAGCAAAAAATGTGTTTAAACACACAGAGAAAGATTTAAAAGGCTCAGCCAGAAGAAGGTGAAATGCCGCAGATATACCAGAGGGACAGTCTGGGGACAGACGGCTGACAAAAATGCGAGCGTTAAATGAAGAAAGTGAAGGGAGTGAGAGTGAATGCTCCCAGGGGGAACTAGAACCAAAACCAGAGTTTTAGGTTTAGTAGACACTGAAGATGAAGATAGTGTCAGCCTAGGATCGATAGACCAACCTGATCTTCCAACTAAATCACTGAGAGCAGGACAAAGAAAAGGACGAAAGAAAGCAGTGGAAATAATAGATGTACATAGGGTATCAGAAAAAATGGCCAGAGACCTAAATTGGGGTCCGGTGCAAGCCAGTGATGGACGTAGCACCTATATTCCTGAAGCTGGCCAAAATCACTATGAAATACCATCTGTGTGGGCAGGACCGGGGGAAAAGAAGCCCCTCAGGCCTAAAGCAAGTAAGTTAAATGCCCAAGGCTTGCGTATAAAACCAGGGAAAGTAATGGATGCATTAATCTGTAGAGAATGTAGAATTGCTGTCTTGCCTCGAATAACCATCATCACACAATGGGATTTGAGTGGAAAAGGCCCAAATGACTGTACCTGTGAATGGAATGGAACAGCCGTAAAATACTGCAGAAGTTGTCAGGTAGACATACAAAATGGTCAGCTGCTGCACTCTGAAAAAGCAAAAGGTTGGCAAGTGAGAAAATACTATGACCCCCTCAAATCCTTCAGAGAACAAATGAACGAGGAAAATTTTGAGGCCCCCTCCCCAAAAAAAAACTATACAGCAATATGACCGGGGACAAATGTAACCCCCTCAGCCCCCCCCTTTATATCCAGGTATAGGAGGCCACAATGAAAGAGAGCAAAATGAGCCAAGAGTGAATTGTTGGAACCCTCGAGACTTGCTTGAGCAATCAGTGCAACAATCCTGGCCCTATAACCCTATGATATGGAGAGTAAGAAATGCACCTCTGGGTACTAATCAGTTCCAGCTGGTCTTTAGGGTGTTCCGGGACTTGTTGGAGACAGAAGGCGTCAAAGAGGACCCGTTGCTGATGATGAGGATGAAGAAGCTCAAAAAGGCGGCTGGAAAGGTCCCTGGGAACTAACAAAAGTGTGCCCAACTGATTGCAGAGGCAGTTTCAAACCAAGATCTCCCATCAGTGGACCTCCCTAAAGTCCCTCGTGAAGCAGGGGCTAGACACACAAATCTGTAATATTTCACTACCAGCCTGGATACGTGGACAATACAGTGGACTATACCCAAGCAAAAGACCACTGAGTATCTATCCATCCATCCATCTTCTTCCGCTTATCCGAGGTCGGGTCGCGGGGGTAGCAGCCTAAGTAGGGAGGCCCAGACTTCCCTCTCCCCAGCCACTTGGAGCAGCTCCTCTGGGGGAATCCCAAGGCGTTCCCAGGCCAGCCGAGATACATAGTCCCTCCAGCGCGTCCTGAGTCTTCCTCTGGGTCTCCTCCCGGTGGGACATGCCCGGAACACCTCACCAGGGAGGCATCCAGGAGGCATCCTAACCAGACAAACGCTGCACCTATCCGCCTATCGATCTCACGCTCCAGTTTTCCCTCATTCGTGAACAAGATCCCGAGATACTTAAACTCCTCCACTTGGGGCAGGACCTCCTCCCCGACCCGGAGAGGGCATGCTACCCTTTTCCGGCTCAAGACCATGGCCTCGGATTTGGAGGAACTGATCCTCATCCCGGCCGCATCACACTCGGCTGCAAACCGCTCCAGTGAAAGTTGTAAATCACGAACTGATGAAGCCAGTAGGACCACATCATCTGCAAAAAACAGAGAAGCGATTCTAAGGTCACCAAAACGGATCCTCTCAACACCTTGGCTACGCCTAGAAATTCTGTCCATAAAAGTTATGAACAGAATCGGTGACAAAGGGCAACCTTGGCGGAGTCCAACTCTCACCGGAAACGAGCCTGACTTACTGCCGGCAATGCGGACCAAGCTCTGACACCGGTCGTACAGGGACCTAACAGCCCATATCAAAGGGCCTGGTACCCCATACTCCCGGAGTACCCCCCACAGAACCCCCCGAGGGACGCGGTCGAATGCCTTCTCCAAGTCCACAAAGCACATGTAAACTGGTTGGGCAAACTCCCACGCACCCTCCAGGACCCTGCTGAGGGTGTAGAGCTGGTCCAGTGTTCCACGACCAGGACGAAAACCACACTGCTCCTCCTGAATCCGAGGTTCGACTATCCGACGGACCCTCCTCTCCAGAACCCCTGAATAGACCTTACCAGGGAGGCTTAAGAGTGTGATCCCCCTATAGTTGGAACACACCCTACGGTCCCCCTTTTTGAATAGGGGAACCACCACCCCAGTCTGCCAATCCAAGGGAACTGCCCCCGATGTCCACGCGATATTGCAGAGTCGCGTAAGCCAACACAACCCTACAACATCCAGAGCCCTAAGGAACTCCGGGCGAATCTCATCCACCCCCGGAGCCTTGCCACCGCGGAGCTTTTTAACCACCTCGGCGACCTCAGCACCAGAGATCGGAGAACCCGACCCAAAGTCCCCAGGCTCCGCT
Organism: Garcialebias charrua; assembly: GCA_038048925.1. Lineage (NCBI taxonomy): Eukaryota > Metazoa > Chordata > Actinopteri > Cyprinodontiformes > Rivulidae > Garcialebias > Garcialebias charrua. The sequence continues at coordinate 3,127 of JBBPBX010068202.1, forward strand.
TCCTCAGTGGAAGACGTGCCAGTAGGATTGAGGAGGTCTTCGAAGTATTCCGCCCACCGACTCACAACATCCCGAGTTGAGGTCAGCAGCACGCCACCCCCACCATAAATGGTGTTGGTCGCGTACCTCTTTCCCCCCCTGAGACGCCGGATGGTGGACCAGAATCGCCTCGAAGCCGTACGGAAGTCATTCTCCATGGCCTCTCCGAACTCCTCCCACGCCCGAGTTTTTGCCTCAGCAACCACCCGAGCCGCATGCCGCTTGGACTGCCGGTACCTATCAGCTGCTTCCGGGGTCCCACAAGCCAAAAAGGCCCAATAGGACTCCTTCTTCAGCCTGACAGCATCCCTCACTGCCGGTGTCCACCACCGGGTTCGAGGGTTGCCACCACGACAGGCACCAACAACCTTGCGGCCACAGCTCCGATAAGCTGCCTCGACAATAGAGGCGCGGAACACGGCCCACTCGGACTCCATGTCCCCCGCCTCCCTCGGAACGTGTTCAAAGCTCTCCCGGAGGTGGGAGTTAAAGCTCCGTCTTACGGGAGACTCTGCCAGACGTTCCCAGCAGACCCTCACAATACGTTTGGGTCTGCCAGGTCTGACCGGCATCCTCCCCCACCATCGGAGCCAACTCACCACCAGGTAGTGGTCAGTTGACAGCTCCGCCCCTCTCTTCACCCGAGTGTCCAAGACATGCGGCCGCAGATCAGATGAGACGACAACAAAGTCGATCATCGAACTGCGACCTAGGGTGTCCTGGTGCCAAGAGCACATATGGACACCCTTATGCTTAAACATGGTGTTCGTTATGGACAATCCATGACGAGCACAGAAGTCCAATAACAGAACACCACTCTGGTTCAGATCAGGGGGGCCGTTCCTCCCAACCACACCCCTCCAGGTCTCACTGTCATTGCCCACGTGAGCGTTGAAGTCCCCCAGTAGAACAAGGGAGTCCCCAGGAGGCGCACTCTCCAATACCCCCTCCAAGGACTCCAAAAAGGGTGGGTAGTCTGAACTGCCGTTTGGTGCATAGGCACAAACAACAGTCAGAGCCCGTCCCCCCACACGTAGGCGAAGGGAGGCTACCCTCTCGTTCACCGGGGTGAACCCCAACGTACAGGCACCAAGATGGGGGGCAACCAGTATGCCCACTCCTGCTCGGCGCCTCTCACCAGGGACAACTCCAGAGTGGAAGAGTGTCCAACCCCTCTCAAGGAAACTGGTTCCAGAGCCAGAGCCATGCGTTGAGGTGAGTCCGACTATTTCTAGTCGGAAACTCTCAACCTCACACACTAGCTCAGGCTCCTTCCCCACCAGAGAGGTGACATTCCATGTCCCAATGGCCAGCTTCTGTAGCCGAGGATCAGACCGCCAGGGTCCCCGCCCTCGGCCACCACCCATCTCACATTGCACCCGACCCCTTTGGCCCCTCCCACAGGTGGTGAGCCCATGGGAAGGGGGACCCACGTCTCCTCTTCGGGCTGTGCCCGGCCGGGCTCCATGGGTAAAAGCCCGGCCACCAGGCGCTCGCCAGCGTGCCCCACCTCCGGGCCTGGCTCCAGAGTGGGGCCCCGGTGACCCGCGTCCGGGCGAGGGAAAACTTAGTCCATTTATTTCACTCATCATAGGGGTTTTTGGGCTGCACTTTGTCTGGTCCCTCACCTAGGACCTGTCTGCCTTGGGTGACCCTACTAGGGGCATGAAGCCCCTGACAGCATAGCTCCTAGGATCATTGGGACACTCAAACCCCTCCACCACGGTAAGGTGTCAGCCCCACTGAGTATTTAGTGACCCCGAAAGCCTGGTAGAGGTACAGAGTGCTGCAGATACCCGTAATAATGGCGAAGCGAGCGAACACTCCCTCAAGACCAGACTCCACCCAAAGGGTTAGCGTTTCTGTGCAAGTTATCCTTGCACCATACCTGGGAGTGTACTCAGTTGGAGCCACATTTCACCCGGTTGAGGACAGCAAAGACCCGAAAGCCTGGTAGAGGTACAGAGTGCTGCAGATACCCGTAATAATGGCGAAGCGAGCGAACACTCCCTCAAGACCAGACTCCACCCAAAGGGTTAGCGTTTCTGTGCAAGTTATCCTTGCACCATACCTGGGAGTGTACTCAGTTGGAGCCACATTTCACCCGGTTGAGGACAGCAAAGACAACGCAGAAAAGTCCCGACCAAGTAAAACGAGAAAAGACAAAGTGGGCTGAAAGCTTGGGCCAGCAGGACGTTCCAGAGGAAATGGAAGAAAGCGGAAAAGTAAAAACCGACCGAAGGGGCGCTAGAGTCATCAACAGATCGCATTGCAACAAAAGAAAATGTAGAAAAATGCTAACAGACGTAATAAGATGCCCTAGTCACATTAGGAAAGGAAAAGACAATATAAAATCAGTTATGACCTATGAAACCTGCTGGGTCCCGGGCGAACCCAAAGAGACAATGCATAGTAGACCTAGAGCGCTAGACTCCCTCCCCAGAAAAAAAGAACGACTGCGAGAGGACGTGCAAAATATGTTAATTTAACGATCCAGAATTAGTCAAAGTCAAAGTCAACTTTATTGTCAGAACTGCAATATGTACAGGACATACACATGATTGAAATTGCGTTTCTCTCAGTCCCTCGGTGCAACAGTAACCATTTAAACACTAAAACACTGAAACATTTAATAAACATAAGCATAAAATAGTAAAAGTGTAACATTGTCCTGAGTTTTTGCATAGTAGTATAAAAGTATGAAAATTTACACCAACACTAAAACTAAAACTAAAACACTAAACATTTAATGAACATAAGCATAAAATTAAATAATAAAAGTGTAATACTGTCCTGAGTTTTTGCATAGTAGTATAAAAAAATATAAAAAGTATATCTATAAAATAAACTGAAGGTTCTAGCATTGACATTTGCAAAGAGTGGCAAAGCAGCATATGAGTTAATGTACACAGTATATGTATGAGGTAGTAGTTGATGTTGGTATAGAGGCAAAAGTGGCATATGCAGTAAGGCACATTGGGCATCCTTAAATAAGGCTAGTCAGAGAATACTGTATATGTATCAGCAGTGGTGTAGATATAAAAGTAGTGTAAATGTAAACAGTAGTAATAAATGTAAACAGTAGTAATAAATGTAAACAGTATTAATAAATGTAAACAGTGAATGTAAACAGTAGTATGACTATAGGCAGTAATGTAATACAAACATTAGTGCAAATATGAGAAGTAGTGCAAACTGAATGAGCACATGACCGAGAGTTTAGTGAATAACCCGTTTGATGACACAGAGTCCAGTGTTAAAATCTTTGAGTTGTGTGGCGTCAGCCCTTTTCAGCTTGCGGAGAAAGTAGAGACGTTGGTGAGCCTTCTTGGCCATTGATGCAATGTTCCTGCTCCAGGACAGGTCCTTTGAGACATGCACTCCCAGGAACATGGTGCTATCTACTCTCTCCACTGTGGTGCTGTTGATGGTCAGAGGGGCATGTTGGGCATCCCTCTTCCTGAAGTCCACAACAATCTCCTTTGTCTTCTCCACGTTGAAAGTGAGATTGTTGTGTCCGCACCACAAGGCCAGGCGGCTCACCTCGTTCCTGTAGTCCGTCTCATCGTTGTTGCTGATGAGACCTACCACTGTTGTGTAGTCCGCAAACTTATGAACCAGCCCTGATTGTTCGAGGAAAGCTGGTAAGGCTAGATCGACCAAGAAAATACTTTTCAATCGACAAAGATAGTACGGTGAGCTATTATAACTCTCTGTTAACGACAGACCTCACCCAGGCGGGTGACAGATCCCCTGGTTTAATAATGATACAAGATTCAGTTGAATTCCTATATAACCCAAGCCCGATGGGAACACCATGGATCTTTAATTTCGTTCAGATGGTAGTACAGGGACTCCAAATTACAGTTAAGTGGGGCCCAAATTATGCAGAGTCCCACCAGACAGAATATTGTGAAATCTCCGTAGGAGAGCAGATCATCTGGGCCACAAGCCCCACCCTGAGGACAAAGATCTACCAGAGGGAGGGTGACTCCGATAAATGGGTGGTTGAAAATACCAGATTGCCCCTGCGAATGTTGTACGACCGAATCTGGACACCCACCGATGAATGGGTAAATTACCCCATACGGTTGGCCAACAGGATAAAAGTATCCTACAGAGGGCATCTGTTGGTCTGCATAACAACACAACTGGTGGAGCTGGGTACACATTTTGAAATGTATGAAGCCACAAGGTTTGAAAAACTAAAGCAAGCAATACAAGAAGCAATGGAGCGGTACTTCAGAGGGGAACCCCTGCCCCAAGTTGGTCTGCTGCAGGGCCCCCAGCTCGAACCTAAGGGTTGGGGAGTCTTTCAGTGGAAATGGATGTGGTGAGAGTTGCGACCAGGCTTGTACCACCCATCGCCCCTCACTATGGAGCTCTATAAACAACGAGTGTCGGAAGGAGGAAGAAACTATTCCATCACATGAAGAATCCCCGACCTCCCGGCTGCCCCAAGGTTAAGAGATCCAAGGCTGACATGTCCGCTCTCACCTCCACCAGCAAGCCCATAAAAAAGGAGTACATTGTGGTCTCAAAATCAATAGATAAGGATACAGAAAATATTTTGATTCAATTTGACAAAACAGGCCCAAAAATACCAGCCCTAAAAATAGCAGAAGACATAGTATGGCTCGATAAACCCGAGGATGACGTCTCCTGGAAAAAATGCACCAAGAACTATTTATACACAAACAACAAATAGACCAGACAGCCCCATATGGATGAACCCCAAAAAGAATATTGCCTGAAGCCAACACACCTGCCCCGCTATGAAACCCACCCTAAGCCTTGTCTACCAACCTCACCATGGATATTCAACATAGTTTACCTGACGGTGGCTGGAATAAGTATCAAATTAAGATGGGGCCCTAACTACCATGAGGTGTACCAAAGTTGATTCTTCGAAGTCTCTGTGGGAGGAATGGTGATCTGGACTACAAGCCCAGCCATGGTGAGAGCAATCCAGGGAAGGGTGAGTAGACCAGAACGATATATCATCGAAAACCAAAACCTTCCCATAAGAGTACTAAGAGATTGAACGAGCACATCCTATCACAGCTATAATCCATGGACAAGAGCAGGGCATATGGTGATAGTTATATGTAAAGGACAACCGTTGATAGTTTTAATAGAAACACTGGCAGAAGGGGGCCCCATAGTAGAGCAGTACTTTGAAGCAATTTACAAGGCAGAATTAAAAATAATACGGGGCCCCAATTTTCAACAGAAATGGAACCTGGAGGGACCCCAGCCTGAACCCGAAGAATGGCTTGTGACTCAGTGGAAGTGGGTGTGGAAATGACTGCAACCTGGATTGCCACACCCCTCTCCACTATATCTGGAACTTCTCAAAGATTGAGTGACCACAACTCACGGGCGCTCGACAAGAAAGCCCAGGGTTAAAAGAAACAAAGACTTTGAAAAGAAACCCTCTCAACATGATTCCTCTGAAAAGAAGACTGAACCACAATGATTCAAACAGTGATGATTCAGACAGTGATGATGATCCACACATTTATGAAAACGAATCATACATCTATGAAGATCTAGCAACCCCTGACCGGCCCTAAGGGCTGGGTCAGTCGGGCTGTGTTGTGAAGCGGGGCTGTGCACGCGTTGCGGCTGGTGAAGCAGTCCCCGCCGTCGCCCTTTGCAAGCCGCTGCCGGAAGGCCGGGGCGAGGCCCGCGTCGCGGGCGTCCGTCTCCGTGGTCGACAGTGCACCTTGTGTACGCCGGCGTCCCGGGGTCCGGGCGTCCCGCGGCACGGTGTCTGCACCCCGGCACGAAGGCGGGCTGGTGGGTTGTAGTGGCGCGGCGGGTGATGGAACCTCTGGATGTGGCCGGACGTTTTCCACGGATGTCCTCAGCCGTGTGTGCCAGTCAGGGTCCCGCGTGAGTGGGGTGCCCTGGCATGGTGCCTCGGCCGGCGCTCAGCAGCTGACTTAGAACTGGTGCGGACCAGGGGAATCCGACTGTTTAATTAAAACAAAGCATCGCGAAGGCCCGCGATGGGTGTTGACGCGATGTGATTTCTGCCCAGTGCTCTGAATGTCAAAGTGAAGAAATTCAATGAAGCGCGGGTAAACGGCGGTAGTAACTATGACTCTCTTAATTAAAATAACAGTGTTAAAATTAGTGTGCATTAAGAAACCTGATTGCTACTAGTGTGCCTAACCAGTACACCCTGGTAGTCTTCGGTTACATACACTATGCAAGTTCGCTCACGATTTTCCGGCCAGGACCACCCTTCTGGCTTATCAAAACGGGTACCAGTGCGGCTAAGGATGGGGTCGACACTGTGAGAGCGAAGCTGTCCCTCCAGTGTGTTTGAGGTTGGACACGGTTGGAATTGGCGAACCAACCTCCCCAGTGGGCGGTGGGACCAGCCACTGGGGGTATTGGATAGAGTCCCTAGTGTGACTGTGGCTACGGCTACCAGTCTAATGTTGCATAGGAAGACCACGTCAATTGCTATTCATGTCCAAGATTCAAGATTCAAGATTCAAGTTCCTTTATTATCCCCGAGGGGCAATTAGATTTGCAGTCAATAGGTGTGCACAGTTTCATACATACATATGCATTTACACACACATACACATATAAACACAATACACACACATACACATATAAACACAAGACAATAAAACATTAAAATAACAGTGTTAAAATTAGTGTGCATTAAGAAACCTGATTGCTACTGGGATAAATGAGTTTTTAAATCTGTTTGTTCTACATTTGGGTTGTAGAAACCTGCGTCCAGATGGAAGCAACCTGAACTCGTCATGGAGTGGGTGATCAGGGTTTGCCAGAATCTGCCTGGCCTTGTTCACTGACCTCACCTTGTGTAGGTCTGCGAGGTTCCTTAGGTCTATGCCAGCAGTTTTGCTGCACATCCTGACAATCCCCGAGAGTTTGCTCTTGTTCTTACAGGTCAAAAGTCCAAACCAACAGATGAAGGAAAAGGTTAAAATAGACTCAATAAAACATGAATAAAACATTCTCATAAAAGTTGAATCAACATTAAAACCACAAAGCTTCCGATAAAAATACATCCTCTGGTGGGCCTTTTTGCAAAGTGCATTCACGTGAAGGTCAAAGGTCAATTTATCATCGAAAACAGTTCCCAGGTATTTATATTGTTGCACTACCTCCACAGCTTCACCGTTAATGACCACGGGAGCTGTTACTGAAGAATTTTTCCTGAAATCGATTATCATCTCCTTTGTTTTAGAAACATTTAGTTTTAAAAAGGAAGACTCACACCATTCTGTGAAGTCCCCAATCACAGGCCCGGGGTCTGGGTCATCACTGCTCAGAAGGGACAGTATGACAGAGTCATCAGCAAACTTAACAATGTGACGCTGAGGGAAATGGCTGCAACAATCATTTGTGTATAAAATAAATAAAAGAGGTGAAAGAACNGTTCCTTTATTATCCCCGAGGGGCAATTAGATTTGCAGTCAATAGGTGTGCACAGTTTCATACATACATATGCATTTACACACACATACACATATAAACACAATACACACACATACACATACGGGGTCTGGGTCATCACTGCTCAGAAGGGACAGTATGACAGAGTCATCAGCAAACTTAACAATGTGACGCTGAGGGAAATGGCTGCAACAATCATTTGTGTATAAAATAAATAAAAGAGGTGAAAGAACACAGCCCTGAGGGGAACCAGTTGAGGACAGAAGGACATCAGAGAGGACCCCATTAACTCTCACCCTCTGAGACCGAGCAGTTAAAAAGTCCACAAGCCAACATATGAGGCCGAAGTCAAGACCGTACAGACTTTGTAATTTCTCTGCTAAAATGTGGGGCTGGATACAGTTAAAAGCAGATGAAAAGTCAATAAAAAGCAGTCTTACAATGTCCAGGAGAGCGACTGGCTTATGTTTCCTGGAGAGCCCTCGGTGGTGACCGAATTAATGACGGAAGGAGCCTCAACAATAAGGGTAGAGACTTCCGAAGTCGTGTTGGCACCACAGCCTGAACAGGTCGTCAGAGCACCGTCTGCACCGCCGGAGGTCGTCCGCGATGAATCTCCAAGAGTATCAGGTGATGCTCTAAATGAAGTCAGGGTCCTCATGCCATGGGTCGGCTCCTACTGCCCGTTGTGTGGTGTGCAGGTGAAGGGCATCGTCGCGCTTGAGAAGCATTTTGCTATCCGGCACGGGGGTGTTACTACCTCGTACGTTTGTCGTAAGTGCGAGCGATGTAGCGTAAGTAGGCACTCCATCTCTTGTCATGTGCCCAAGTGCGGTGGTCGGGGCGTGGCAGTGGTGGAAAGGGAACTGGCTAGTGGGTTCGCTTGCGAGCCCTGTGATGCTCGGTTCCCTACGTTGGTCGGTGTATCTTAGCACAAGCGGCATGCCCACGCAACGGCGTGGAATGAGACAAGACTGGCAAGGAGGAGGGTGCCAGTGGGGGGGAGATCAGGGCAACGAAGCTTTGGAGTGTTGTCGAGGTACGGACGCTCATCCGGCTCATCGGAGAGCACGGGGATAAGATGGCCACGTACCAACTCATAGCGGATGAGTTGGGAAATGGCAATACGGCCGAACAGGTGAGGAGCAAGAGGAGAAACCTGAAATTTGATGTGGCAAGTGATGGCTCTCACATAGCTAAGGAGGAGGGTCGCGAGGTGGTGGAGGACCCTGAACCTCAGGCTGACGCGTCTTCAGCACAGTCACCTCAGATCCTGTCATCTGACAGGATCAGAGAAGCGTTGGAAGGTTGGGGTGATAGAGAAAGTGCCGAAGAGGTGAGGGCAATCGCTGCTTTGGTTAGGGATGTAGATCAGAACCCTTTTCTGATCGATTCCTCAGCATCGGAAATCATCTCGTTGTTAGGTGGGAGAGTGGAACAAACTGGTGGGGCCCGTCCTGCCGTTGGTGAACAAAACCAGGCGAGGGGTTGGGTAAGGCGTCTTGCTCAGCGTAGGCTTGAATTCCAAGAGTGCCAGTACTGGTATTCAAGGGATCAAGCAAGGCTTGCGGCATAGATCCTCGATGGTGCCGCGAACCAGGAATGCGCCTTACCGATGGAACAAATCTACAAAGCTTTTCCTGAGAGGTGGGAAGTTGGAAAGCAGTTCCATGGGCTTGGGGAGTTCCGGACGGATGTTGTCACCGATAACTGGGAGTTCTATGAACCCATACTGGTGGCAGAGGTGATGGAAAACCTAACCAAAATGACGAATGGCACGGCTCCGAGCCCGGACAGGGTCAGTAAAAAGGGTTTGCTGAACTGGGATCTTCGGGGTGAGCAACTGGCATGGCTGTTCACGTGGTTGGTCCGTGGAGTCATTCCCCAGGCCTTCAAAGAATGCAGGACGACGTTGTTACTGAAGTCCTCCGATCCAGGTGAGTTGCTGGATGTCAACGGGTGGCGTCCAGTGACTATCGGTTCGGTGGTTCTTCGGCTGTTTTCTAGGATTCTGGCGATGAGGTTGGTACGGGCGTGTCCTCTGAATCCTAGGCAGAGGGTTTCTTGGTCTCCTCGAGTGGTTGCGCGGAGAACCTGTTGATACTGAGTGAGATCATCAGGCGCTCGAAGGCGGACGGGAGCCCTTTAGCTGTCGTTTTTGTTGACTTTGCTAAGGCCTTTGATTCCATAGCCCATGAGCATATCCTGTGTGCTCTGGATGAGCGCTGGGTCGACCCTCACGTTATTGAGTTAATTCGTAACTCATATGTGGACTGCGTGACCAGGGTGAACTGTGTGGACGGCCCCACACAGTATATTCACATGAAAGTAGGTGTTAAGCAGGGGGACCCCTTGCTGCCTCTGCTTTTCAACCTAGCTATAGACCCCCTTATCCATAGACTCGAGCAGGCTAGATTCGGACTACGATGGGGAGATCACTCGATCTCCACGTTGGCATTTGCCGATGATTTGGTTCTGGTGGCAGGGTTGGTGGAGGCAATGAATGGGAGCCTCAGGATTCTGGAGAAGTTTTGCCAACTGACAAGGATGAACGTTCAGCCCAAGAAGTGTCACGGGTTTTACTTGGACAAGGGCGCGGTTAACGGTTGCGAGGCCTGGAGGATCGGTGGAGTCCCTATCCACATGATTCCTCCGGGGGAATCGGTTCATTATTTGGGTGTCCAGGTAGGCCCGGGGCAAGGCATTGTGACTCCAGATCTCATCCAGGAGTTGAACCGGTGGGTTGCTCGGATCTCGGAGGCTCCACTGAAGCCCGTACAGCGTCTACGGTTACTGAACTCATTTGCTCTCCCTCGACTTATGTACCAGGCCGATCTAGGTGGGGTACCGGCAACCAAGCTGGCCCGAATTGACGGTTTGGTCCAGAAGGCTGTGAAGCAGTGGTTGCATTTGCCCCCGTCGGCGGCAAATGGACTATTGTATTCATGTGTACGGGGTGGTGACCTCGGTGTTTTGAGTTTGGAAAGACTAATCCCGTCGATACAGCTACGGAGACTGTATCGAATGTCCATGTCATCCGACTTTTGGACAAAGACCCTAACAACGAGCACTATGGCGCAATCTGATTGGGCGAGACTGTGGAGTAGGGCCGGTGGTGATGCGGGTAGTGTGTCTGTAATGGGCGCGGGGAAGCTAACCCGGCCGATGCGGGGAGACCGCCGGTTTTCCCAGACTGGCGGCGTGGCGAGAGTCTGACATGGTCAGCGCTTGAGGTCCAAGGTGTTGGTGTAGGCCAGTTCAGGGGGGACACGATCAGTAGTTTGTGGATTGTTGACCCTTCCGCTGTAGGGTTTCGGCAACGCCATTGGCTTGCTGGTCTGGCCCTGAGGACGGGAGTCTATCCCACTAAGGAGTTCCTGGCTCGGGGTCGGGACAAGTCAGGAGCAGCCTGCAGACGCTGTCAGAATAGACTTGAGTCATGTTCACACATCTTGGGGCAATGCCCTTGGGTACAGGGCAGCAGGATTAGAAGGTACAATAAGGTGTGTGATCTCCTGGTGACCGAGGCAGAGAAGTACGGTTGGACGGTAACCAGGGAGTTCTGAGTGGAAGCACCGGAGGGCGGCCTCAAGATCCTTGACCTGGTGTGCCAGAAGGCTGATAAGGTATTCGTTATCGATGTAACCATTTTGTATAAGCTGGATGAGTTCACTCTGGCTCGAGCCGCATCGGAGAAGCGTGTACATTATCGCCCGGTTGCAGCGGAGATTGCAAGACGGTTAGGAGTGCGTTGTTCGAAGGTCTGGGGTTTCCCTGTGGGAGCTCGGGGAAAATGGCCTTCAAGCAACAACATGATGTTACGGGAGTTGGGTCTGTCGGCGAGTAGGCAGAGGGCGTTCGCTCGACTGGTAAACCGGAGGACTTTGCTTTACTCACTCGATGTACTGCGAGATTTTCTGCGTGAGCCAGAAGGGCGAGGGTTGCATGCATCCCCCATGGCTGTGGTGCCATGAAATTGCTCGGGCATCTGGGAGTCTCATGATGATTATAAATCGTTCATGCGCTCACTCAGGTGACTCGTGACGGCCACGATTCAAGCCGGAAAGCAAGGTGTACTAGCCAAAGTAGTCGGTAGTCAAACTTTGGCAGTTGCCTGCCAAAGTAGCCAAATGCCTCGTCATCTAATTAGTGACGCGCATGAACGGATGAACGAGATTCCCACTGTCCCTACCTCCTATCTAGCGAAACCACAGTCAAGGGAACGGACTTGGCAGAATCAGTGGGAAAAGAAGACCCTGTTGAGCTTGACTCTAGTCTGGCATTGTGAAGAGACATGAGAGGCGTGAGTTTAATGAATAGCTACATGAGCAAAGTTTGAGCTGATCTCTGTGTGCGTGACATGGTGTGTTGTGTTACGGTCAGTCAACAGTAGCTAGCTACTAGCTGTGCTTATCTGTGGTGTCCTGTACAACATTATAAAAGTTGCTAGTTATAACGTATAAACCCGAATGTCTGAAGACGACTCCTGTCTGTCCATCTTCAGCTCATGTCATGAACTGTTTTACTCCTCAGAGTGTCTGTGTTAAAGGTTTAGTATGTAACATTTTTTATAAACATATTTCTTCACTCTGCCACATCTCCTGACAGTAGCTACAAGACAGATGCTTAAACTGCTAAACTTCAGCAAAAAGAGGAAAATATTGATGAGTAGCAAAACACTAAAAGTAGCAATTTTTTTGCTGAAAGTATCAAAATGCTAGTTAAAAGCAGTGGTGGAGGAGAAAGTACTCAAACACTGTACTTAAGTAAAAGTACAAATAAACAGACAAAAATGTACTCTAGTGTAAGTAGAAGTACCACATTAATGTTTTTACTTAAGTAAAAGTAAATAAGTATTTGCTTTTAAAAATACTTAAAGTATTAAAGTAAAAGTACTTGCTGAATGTATTACCTAACGCAATGGCCTACAGTATCATTAAGTGTGCGTACTGTATGTATATTTTCTGTAATACTTTAAAAGTGTTGTTCCAGTTTAAAGAACAATGCTGCAGATAGTGCATGTTTTTATTGTGTGACACCGTTCACACTTGGGCTTGTGATTCTGTGTGCGTCAGAATTTCAGGGATGACCTGCAGGTTAAATGTCATTAAATAAAATAAGAAAGAGGAATGATTATACCTCTGAATTTTTTTATTTAACACAAAATAAAACCAGTAAAAACATTGAAGTAAAAGTTGTCTGATGAAAAAAGGAGCATTAGACCTAACAAGGGAATAGACATTGATCACTTCAACTCCAGTTTGTCATATACTCTGATTAAAATACTGTCTAGTCAACCTTGTAATGGGTCAATAATAGTTTAACTTCCTGACACCATTTGCAAAACTTGGACCCAAGTGTTGAGTCATTTGGAAACATCTCTTGTCTCCTAACGTGACTATGAACTGACACATTTTAATATTGCAGCAAGAATTTATTGTTCAAGTTCAGAAGAATGGTTTTTTTTTGTCCAGTCTGTCTCTTTTGGGAGAGAGAATCTGTCCTGCTGTACTGAATACTTTCAATAATCTTTCAATATTTTTTTAATAAGGCCATGGGTGGTGCATATCTTCTGGCTGATTCTCCACGGTGGAATCCATTGTGGGTGTGTTGGCGATGCTGTGGGTGGCCCCAGCTCATTGAACTGGTCCCAGGACCAAGATGGAAATGAGGACTGGAAACACAACAAAAAACAAGGTAAGTGTCTCTCAAAGTACTGTACTCAGAAACTGGCTAGAAGCATAAATACCATGAGTAGGCATCAATGCTCCAGCGAAGAGAGGACTTGACTGCAGCCTTAAGTATAGGTGGAGCTCATCAGGTGGATCACAGTAAAATAGATCATTTTTCTTCCCCATAAATCAGTTATTTAAAATCTAATCTGGAATCATTCCTCCTTGTTAGACTTCAGTTGACCTGTTTAAGTTGGGCCCAAATTTGTTATTATCTTTTGATTTATTTTTCATTGAAATTTTATTCTTTGTTAGTTTATTTTTGGAACTATTAAATTGAATTATTTGGTGGATTTTTGAACACCTTTGTCCTTATTTAAGTCTGGACCCTCACAATTCTATTTATATTATGAACTTGTATTACTAAAATAATTATAACAGAATATGATAGAAGTTGTCCAAAAATTGAAAAGTGGAAGCAGAACACTCCCATTCTCTTTTCACACTGATGCCTCAAACAAGGTGAAGATGAACCATGTTTTATTAATGATAGTTTTATACAAATGGATACACCTGATATATACAAATAAAAACATGAACAAACTTACTTTACAGTATACAAAGATAATTATGCATACTTCTACACATGCTTAAAAAAATTTATGGCGACCTCCCCATAAAAAAAATCACCAGCCGCCATATCTTACCTGCAACTTACCTCTCCATCAATCTGGTTTCAGGAAAAAACACAGCACAACAACTGCTTCTCTGAAGGTTTTGAATGACATTGTTGAAGCATTGGATGCTAAGGATTACTGTGCTACACTTTTCTTAGACCTGTCTAAAGCTTTTGACACTGTGGATCATAACATCCTGTGTCATAAGCTCTCAGAAATCGGTTTCTCTGATCACACCATCGGTTGGTTTTCTAATTATCTTTCCAATCGGAGGCAATGTGTTCAACATAACGGTACTTCTTCCAGCTATTTAACAGTTAAAAATGGTGTACCACAAGGCTCAGTTTTAGGACCAACCCTCTTTACAATCTACATAGCTAATGTAGGTCAGAGCATCCCTGATGCATCCTTACATTTCTATGCTGATGATACAGTTGTTTATTGCCGAGCTAAAACAGTAGCTAAGGCTTTCCAGTTACTGCAATCCGCTTTTGACATCATCCAGTCAGATTTGTTCCATCTCAAACTTGTCCTAAATGCTGATAAAACAAAAGGGATGCTTTTTTCAAGTAGGAAGTCGGTCCCAGCAGATCTTCCTCTGATTTTATCCTCAACGGGTGTTCCTATTGAGTTTGTTGATTCCTATAAATATCTGGGTATCCTGGTCGATTAACATCTCTCTTTTAAACTCTACGTGGAAAACCTAGTGAAGAAACTTGAAAGTTAAACTGGGTTTCTTTTTCAGAAACAGATCATGTCTAACACTGAATGCTAGGAAACGCCTTGTATCTGTAGCCCCTTTCATAAGACGCGTCAATCCGTCTCTGATGCGTGTTCAGACCTTCAACGAGCATTCAGAAAACATACAAACGCGCCTTGGCGAGTAAAGTTGACTCGCCTCTGATCCGTCTCTGACCCATGAGCAGAGGTAGTGTTAAAGCCGCATCTGTCGACTTGTGAAAGGTCTCGGGGCTGCGCGGCTTCAAACTTATTTGAATAATGACGTACTCTCCCACGTACTATCCCGGCGCACACTGTCGCGCTGTATTTAAATGTGTAAACAACAACATGACATCTGTATTTTGCTCGCGCATCACTTGCTATTCTTCGCCGAATCTTTTTCTTTTTTTATTGATCATCACGGAAATGTCTAATTGGGGTGATGCAGAGACCTGTGTGCTCCTGTCTCTGCGCGCAGAGGAGGAAAAAGGGACTTACCGGTACAGTGAAGGATGGGGCCCTTCTGGAGCGGATTGCTTTACTGATGCGAGAGCAAAAAAAAAAAAGCATTCGGAGAAACACAACGATGTTCGCTAGCGTCGCCATGTTTGTTTACATCCACCTCTGCGGTGCGGTCCCACGTTAAACACGCAGCCACCACGTCCTCTGAGCAACAGATTTCACCACGCCTCTTTTCAACACGCGCTGCAAATTGTTTTCTGAATGCTCCTTTGAGGGCGGGCCGTGGCCAGATTCAACTTTGTTTTATGAATGACCCGATGGGTATTAAAGCCGGACTCGTCTGTGCGGGAACTGCGCGGGTCTGACTTATGAAAGGGGCTTGTGACTTTCCTTCCCTCCATTGATTACGGTGACATTCTCTACATGAATGCTCCTACAAGCACCCTGCGGATGTTGGATGTTGTCTATCATGGTGCACTAAGATTCATAACTGGCTGTGATTATCGTACCCACCATTGCACCCTGTATTCACTGGTTAACTGGACATCATTAACCTCACGCAGACTCTTCCACTGGTACATTTTCATCTTTAAATCACTTCTTGGTCTGCTGCCCTCATACATCTCCTCCTACATGTCTCTGCGTGAGTGCAGCTACAGTGTGCGCTCTCAGGACATGATTACCTGCAGTGTTCCGTCAGTGAGGACTGAACTTGGAAAAAGGGCCTTCTCCTACTCTGCTCCTGCTTCATGGAATATCTTACAAAAAGATCTGAAGCTCTCGACCTTGACCTCTTTAAATGGTTTTAAGAATCTGTTGGAATCCTGGCAAAAACCAATGCGGATATGTTCCTGTCTTTGATTTTATACATCTACCTTATAATGTTTTGCTAGTTTTTTGATACTTTGTTAAAAAAAAAAACTATGTATTTCTCTCTTTTGTTTTTCTCTCTTTTGTTTTTCTATTGTTCATTGTTTAAGGAAATTCTACCATTGCTGTTCATCGTTCTTTAGTTTTAGCAGGTCGCTTTCGTAAATGAGCCCAAGAAATAAATA
>JBBPBX010068203.1:5087-19197 GCA_038048925.1 Garcialebias charrua
TCACACCTTATAGCCATCCTCTCACTCCAATATGTATTTTTTTTTTTTTTTAAGAGAGAAAGAAAGAAAAGAGAAAGTGAGACAACAAAACAACAATTATCCACAAAAAGAGCACAAGGCAAACATTGTGATTGATCTAACCTAATCTTACCGCATCGGGGGGGTTCAAAAGGAGGGAGGCCAGCAAAGGCAGTGAGTTGAGGAGAGTTCGTTTATAGCAGTGTGAGTGTATGCGTGTGTTTGTAAATAAGTCAGTGAACACTGTTCTAGGGAACAGGTGGTGGGAGTATAGCGTCTTGTTCACATAACATTCAGGAGAATTTGAAATCAGCTTTCCAAGGCCGACACAGGGGAGCCAGATTCAGATAACAGTTTCTTTGGGTCAGGCCAATTCCATTTATTTCCATTTGCCTTACAGTCTCACTGGTACACCTCAATGGTGAATCCAAACAGCCAAATTGGTAGTCAGTACAGCCGGGCCGAGCTTTTAACTTAACCAAGGTCAATTCCTTCTCACCAGCAAGATTCAGGAGCCACAAGTAGCCTGCGATTCTCAGAAATTGCGTTCAGCTTACGGCTCAGTTCACACAACATTTGCGCCTGAGTGTTCACAGCACGGCACATTCCTTCACACAGGTCCAACAGCTTCACAATGGCCAGAACAGCTGCTGATGTTTTTCAACTTCGTCGATATGCCAGGTAACCACCAAGTCCAAAAAGCAGAAATCCTGTTATCATAAATCCAATTATGTATGCATCTTCAAAAGCCTCGACTGACAATATAGACAGGCACACAATCTTCCACTGCCCCCAAGAATCCATTGTGTATCTGGCTGCAAGTGCCATATTGGGGAAGGAGGCTTTCCTTTGCTTTGTCTTCTCGTCACGAAAATTTGATTAATTGCGTTGAGAGACCAGCTGACCAGATCCATGATTTACAATTCAGAAGATACACTACATTGCCAAAAGTATTTGCTCACCCATCAAATTATCGGAATCAGGTGTTCCAAGCACTTCCATGGCCACAGGTGTATAAAATGAAGCACCTAGGCATGCAAACTGCTTTTACAAACATTTGTGAAATAATGGGTCGCGCTCAGGATCTCAGTGAATTCCAGCGTGGAACAGATAGGATGCCACTTATGCAACAAATCCAATTGTGAGATTTCCTCACCCCTAAATATTCCACAGTCAACGGTCAGCTGTATTATAAGAAAATGGAAGTGTTTGGGAATGACAGCAACTCAGCCACGAAGTGGTAGGCCACGTAAACTGAAGGAGTGAGGTCAACAAATGCTGAAACGCATAGTGCGAAGGGGTCACCAACTTTCTGCAGAGTCAGGGACAGGACAACTCCCAGAAACCATCTTGGCTCCAGCAAACAGGTTGGTCCACTTAAAGACCATGTAAAGTGAATTTCAACATTTTCTTCAATAAACATTATAAATGTCATAATTGTAATCTTGTAAATGAGTAAAAAGTCTCAAAATTGTAGCTCAATTAATTTTGGAGTTATAGAGCAAACTGTGTATAAAGATATTTCTGTTTCAGGATTTTTTAGGCGTGTTTTAAATGTGACCGCGTTTCGTCACGCGGTCTTCTTAAGTATAGCCCCACCCCCTGCAGCTCCAGCCGTATAAATTCACCTCGGTGGAGCCGTTCACTCGCGAATCGCAGATAGCATCAGATAGCAATAGCATAGATATTTTGTTCATTGTTAGCTAGCTAATCAATTATGCCTCGTTCGTGCATCTTCCCTGGATGTCGCAATGGTCAGGGCACCCGTACAAATCATAACATGTTTTTATACCGCGTGGTTTTATACAGAGTATCTGTAATGCCTGGATAGGTCAATGGATAAAGCGCTTGCCTTCCGTCCCAAACCCCACGGGTTCAATTCCCGCATGGTACAACTCTTTTTTTTTTTTTATTCATTCCAGATTAAAAACACACAAGAAAACTATTTACAAAAACAGCGTAACTCTTGGAAAAAGTAGCTGCTGTTACAGACAGAACTCAGATAAAAACAGAGCAGGTTTACTGGCTCTGCTGTCTGCCTCTCCACACAGTCAGCTCAGGGGGCAGGACACGAGCGCAGCTGCGCTGAAACCACGCCCACGCACTGACACGCCCCCAGCGTTCCAGGGCAAGGCAAAATCATGTTTTTTCATGATTTTTGAGACTTAATTTTATAAGGTAAACAATGTTTTTAATCAGTCAGATTTATATGGGTGATTAATAACACATATTTATGCCATGTGACAAACTAAAAACACACATTTAATTTCACTTTACACGGTCTTTAAGGTGTTTACTGCTTGGTGGGGAAACAGTTTGCTGGAACTCCTCTGACTGATGATGCCCTCCGGATGAAGGGTGAAACGTTTCTATAAAAAAGAAACTATCCAGATGACCCAACTGAGAATTATTGGATTTGGTACCTGGATTATTGAGCATGAACTTTCTTGTTATTACATTACTGTACCTGTACTTGTGTTAGATATATAAAAAAACAACTAATTCTGATTAAATCTGATGGTTAAAGCAGTATTTAGAGACAAAATCCCTGCGTGTTTCAAAAATGAAAACACATTTATCTATCAATTACCACAAACCATGTAATCCACTGAGAGTCACAAGGGAAGCAAGGAAGTACAGATACCAGTCTTTCAATCTCCATCAAATCCCTCCAGCTTCTCTTTGGGAATCCCAGTCCAGCTGGGAAACAAAATAATCCCTCCAGCGAGTCCCGAATTGGCCTAACTCGCCCAGCCCTGGTAGACCTCTAAACAACATAAGCTGTTTTTTAGCAGTTCCGTTTCTCCATCGGGTGGAGATCATAATTCAGTCAGAGTCCACTCACTGTTTCAGGGCGCCAGTGCAGATTAGAATGAACTTCTCCACGTCAAAGGATATTTTTAGATAAGTCAAAGAGGTCAGCATCATGAATAGTCAAAGGCTGCAGCGATCCAAGAGATGCATTCTGTACATGCATGAAGGACTTGTCATAGAGTAAGACTACATGGTTATTTGCAAACAATATAAACCTTTAAAGACCGTGTAAAGTGAAATTAAATGTGTGTTTTTAGTTTGTCACATGGCATAAATATGTGTTATTAATCACCCATTTAAATCTGACTGATTAAAAACATTGTTTACCTTATAAAATTAAGTCTCAAAAATCATGAAAAAACATGATTTTGCCTTGCCCTGGAACGCTGGGGGCGTGTCAGTGCGTGGGCGTGGTTTCAGCGCAGCTGCGCTCGTGTCCTGCCCCTGCCCTGAGCTGACTCTCTGTGGAGAGGCAGGCAGCAGAGATCCAGTAAACCTGCTCTGTTTTTATCCGAGTTCTGTCTGTAACAGCAGCTACTTTTTCCAAGAGTTACGCTGTTTTTGTAAATAGTTTTCTTGTGTGTTTTTAATCTGGAATGAATAAAAAAAAATAAAAAATAAAAAAGAGTTGTACCATGCGGGATTTGAACCCGTGGGGTTTGGGACGGAAGGCAAGCGCTTTATCCATTGAGCTATCCAGGCATTACAGATACTTGGTATAAATATAATAATAATAATAATGTCTATTCCTGTCATCTGCATATGTTCCCATACACAGACGAAATTCGTCTCTGCATTTAACCCAACCACCTACCAGGTGGTGCAGTGAGCAGCCCGAAAGCGCCCGGGGAGCTGGAGAAATAGGTGTGCACTCATAAAACCACGCGGTATAAAAAGACGTTATGATTTGTACGGGTGCCCTGACCATTGCGACATCCAGGGAAGATGCACGAACGAGGCATGATTGATTAGCTAGCTAACAATAGCCGTGTTTCCATCAAGGTTTCTAGCTGCGCAATTTGAAATAGCGCAGCAGAAAAGCTTAATGGAAACGGCAAATTGCGAGGTTACTTCCTGAATTACGCTAAAAAGTTTATACGCTCGCTTGAGGTGGTTTTTGGGATTTGAGATGCGCTAAACGACAGATGGAAACACATTTTCCGACTCATTTCTGACGTAGCGAACATTCACGTCACGTGACGTTCAGCTGTTTCCGCTCCGGACAACATGTAACATCGCTAAAACTAGTTGGCATGACAGAATAAATACAACTCGCCCGATAGCAACACGTACCTGAAATATTCTCTCCATTTTGATGAGATGTGTGGCCGGGTTCTGTTTTCAACCGCTACTTCCTGTTTACTGTAGACATGCGCAGTGCTGACGTCTGACGTAATGACGCTGACGTCTGACGTAATGACGCTGACGTCTGACGTAATGACGCTGACGTAGAGACGCTTTGCGTGGCATGGCAGATGCGCTTCAAGCCAGTTAATGGAAACACTTCTGATCCTCATAATTTTAATTTACATTTTAGCGAAATTTTCTAAACTTCGCTTAAATTTCGCAATTAAAATGGATGGAAACACGGTTATTGAACAAAATATCTATGCTATTGCTATCTGATGCAATCTGCGATTCGCGAGTGAACGGCTCCACCGAGGCGAATTTATAGGGCTGGAGCTGCAGGGGGTGGGGCTATACTAATGAGGACCGCGTGACGAAACGCGGTCACGTTTAAAACACGCCTAAAAAATCCTGAAATAGAAATATGTTTATACACAGTTTGCTCTATAACTCCAAAATTAATT
This sequence comes from Garcialebias charrua, assembly GCA_038048925.1. Lineage (NCBI taxonomy): Eukaryota > Metazoa > Chordata > Actinopteri > Cyprinodontiformes > Rivulidae > Garcialebias > Garcialebias charrua. The sequence goes on from JBBPBX010068203.1 coordinate 9,731, forward strand.
GAGCTACAATTTTGAGACTTTTTACTCATTTACAAGATTACAATTATGACATTTATAATGTTTATTGAAGAAAATTTTGAAATTCACTTTACACGGTCTTTAAAACCTCATGGTTTGCATCCATCAGGGTTTTTTCTTTTTCTTTCTTGAAATGTCCTTTTAGTGACTGAAGATATCTGCAGTGATAACCAGACATGAAAATTGGAATACGCCTTAGCACAGGTCTGGAGTGTGTTGCTATGTGTACTGGAACACCAAAGAAAAAGGATTAGGAGCTTTGTTTCACAGTTATTGGATTTTGGCTCAGTGGGAATGGAATTATTCAAACAACAAGCAGCAAGCAAACACTTGAACCATTCTTACTCATGGAAAATGAGTCAGATTCTCACAGCCACTGCTAATTATTGTCTAAAGTCCTGAATCTGAAATTAGATCAAGTTATTTAAATGTTTGAGGTATTTCATCTCTTTACTTCACAAAATCCTTCTTGTTCTGGTGGACTTTAACATTTACATTTTCCTTGAGAGTCAAAATATCTGAACAGAAACAAACCAAATTATTTTTCATTTTTCTGTTATTTCATTTTTCTGTTATACTAGGGCTGAAAGCACAAATCAGACGAAAAATGCTGAGGAAAAAAAAAAAGGACAAAAAGGTCGCCTGGTTGAAGTATTTCAGGTTCACAGCGAGCGCAACACTTCACAGCTCTCACAGTGGGACGTAATCCTGATGTACTTCCAGGTTCAAATTTATGATTTACCTCTTAAAAACTGACCATTATGTAGTACCGGTATTTGTTTATTTAAAAAGCATGCATGACAGTCGTTTTTGTCAAGAGTTAGCGAACTAATTTTTTTTTTAAAGCAACAGATAAGTCTGTTATTTCAAAATATGCTGAGATTTTGACTGAATTTAACATGACCTGGCCAAATCAGGAGCGTGAAACAAGGCATGCCATTAATTACAACTAAACTCGCATGTACCCGAGAGTAAAATATGCATTAATATAATTTTTAATTGTGCTTTCTTCCATGTCAAGCATGCACATTTCAAATGAAACCCCAGTTTTCCCAAATTCCCTCAGTTTCATTTTGCATAATTTTATAGATGAACTTTTAGGAAACACAAGCTGCATACCGAATCACCATTTTACACAATTAAGTATTTATCAGTGAATGAAAAAAAAACTCTGACCTTTTGATAATAACAGGAGTGACCAACCAGAATCTTATTATCTAAGGTCAGTGGACTCATACAGGCCTTTTGGGAAAAGTAAATTAGATATGCCTCATTCTTCAGCTACTTCTCCAAATGAACTTCTCATGAGAAAACCGCTTCCATGGAGCAGCTCTGTAGTAGCCGAGGTCTTAATGCTGAACAGTCTAGGCAGCTCCCATGGGGGAGACAGAGTTCAACTACAAGAATCCAATGCAAAGTGCTTTTTTTTTTTCCAGTAAAATGTCAGATTAGCTTTACTAATGAGCTGTCAGAGTGTGTTAGCTACAACTGACCTGAATCTCCTCGAACGCCTCGTCGATCGTGGTCACCTGGTGCTGCTCGTGCAGCGCCGGCTCGTCGCAGAAGAAGCACACCAGGTTTTTGTCTGTGAGGCAGAAGAGCTTGACTTTCTCGTGGTCTTTACAGGGGTAGGGGCTCCTCTGAGCGTTTAGGATGGCGTCGAGCGGGAAGGCCGAGTAGCGCTCCACAATGTTGGACAATTTGAGACTCGGCGAAAGGAGCGGATCGGCGAAGGTCCTCCGGCACTCGGGGCAGTCCCGCGTTCCGTGAGGCTCCTGCCTGCTCCAGTGCTCGGTGATGCACTTCCTGCAAAAGTAGTGCTCGCAGCCAAAGCTGACGGGGTCGTGGTAGATGCTGAGGCAGATGGAACAGAGGAGCTCGTCCTTCAGACAACAAGCCATTTGCCAAAGGGGAGACTGTGCAGCATTTAAAAGGACTGTTCTGGAGCTGAGGACTAGCGGTTTAATTTGCAAGTGAATGGTTCACTGCCATGTAGGTGTTCGTGGAGAATCTTCAGGACTCTTCAACCTGGTCGCTGCTGGAAACATATTAAAAACAACATACATTAAAATAAACGGTGCCATTAGGAAGGAGTGGACGGAGAAACGTTTCAGGGGTGATTGTGACAAAAAGGGTGGGCAGTAAAATGTCAAAAGAAAGATTTACAAGTTAGTGAGAACCTGCTGAAGCCAGACTGAGATGGTTTGGACATGTCCAGAGGAGGGACAGTGGGTATATTGGTGGAAGGATGTTAGAAATGCAGCTGCCAGGAAAAAGACAAAGAGGAGATATATGGATGCAGTTAGAGAGGACATGGAGGACAGAGGATGCAGAGAGAGGAGGATGACTCGCTGAAGAGGGAAAAGACAAAAGAAATAAAATGCATCCTAATGACTTTAATCTGAGAATAAAAGCTTCAGCAAAGCAACACATTTTTGTGGGCATTTAGTAAGAAAATGTACTTAAATAGGAACTTGTTTAATACTTAAATCTCTTCTGCTACAAACTGGATCAAGTACTGGTTTTCTGTAGTGTTGCCCCAAAAAACATCAGCTTCTAAAATCAGATTATTATAAGTTTTATGGTATTTTATGACAGTGCTGACAGTGTTCTTAATTAACAATTCAAGCAATAACTTAATGAGCACTCTGACAGGGCAGTTTAAAAAAAAAGGTGGTGGGGGAGGGAGACTAACTCAGAGATTATGAAAACCTAATAATCTAACCTTGGTTCAAGTAAGAGAAGAACCCGCAGTTTAACTTTCGGTTTGTCAGCTTCCTCCTTACCTGAGGGAAACACCTGGATATGACGAAGCTTTGGAAGGAAATGCATTTTCCAATCTAAGTTTAAAGGGTCTGAAACGTGTTTTTAACACTAAATGCTTGCGCCAAGCAGACAACCAACAGGCAAACACCTGCAGCCTCTCTCTGCTGCTTCCTGTCCGGAGTAAAAAATGAAGATTTCAACAAGATTTTTAACGCTTTGAACAATCGGAAAGCACCGAGCCAGACACATTGGCAGCCTGTGATTGACTTGCGACCTGTCCAGGGTGTACCCCGCCTCGTAGGCACCAGCTGCCCCAAAACCCGGAAAAAGAAAGGCAGGTAAAGAAAATGGATGAATGGATGGATATGTAAACACGACCGACCTGAGCACAACACAAAACCACAGCGTAAAGGATGAATGAGAGGGCACAAAAGAGGCACAGCAATAGTTCAATGTGCTCCACGTTTATAATACATGCGTTTCAGGTGCCATGAATGGGTTAAACGAAACTTAAAGTGACAATTCGTTCAAAGAAAGATGGATAAAAGCGGAAAAAGAAACCCCTTCACCTACCAAGTCTCGTAGCGACATCAGCTGCTTCCACACAAGTGTCTTTAGCGAGGAGAGCAACACACAGCGGCAACAGATGCAACCAACTGCGGCAATTAATAGGGGTGCACAAGTCAAATGGGTTTTTTTACTAAATGAAAGCAGTCGAATTTTTTTTCACAATAAAACAAATGGTAATAAATGAAGACTTTTACACGTTGTAATTTTAATTATGTGTGCTCTGATTTGAGGCGTAAAATTTGAACTATGGATGGAAGTTTTAAACCCTCCCCCCTACCTTTAATAATGGAACGGCTCACACTTCCTCTCCGTTTCTCGTTTAGCCGTTTACCTTTATCCAACAAGGGGGAGAAATGCAGACAGAAACTTAATTTTTGTGATCAGTAGCTTGACTTACATGTGAGATTTGGAGTCGTCGCAAACAGAAAAGTGACTTTAAGCTCTAAGTGTAAACGGTTTTATGGATTAAAGTGTTTATAAGCCGGTTTGCTACTGGATGCAGTGTTCATCTTCGACCGGCAGGTGTCGCTCGCGTCCGCAGAAACCACATGGAGCAGCGACGAAGAGCAGAAAATTCAGCACTCCAATGAAAATGGAGTTAGTTAATGCACACTTTACAATTCTAACGATTGATTGATTTTAGAGTTCAATTTTTCTTAACTCTCTTAGAGATCTTAGAGATAAACAGGTGAAATGTTCCACCCCTTTTTTCATCCCAGTAAATCCATAACCTGCCTTTTTAGATGTACTCTGTGGGATTTAGGTTAAAGTTCAAATTATTATCCTTTTATTTTGTGACTGCTATACAATTTAAGTATATATTGTTTACTGTTGTATATTGTTTGTTTGTTTATTGTTTAAGGAAATTCTACCACTGCTGTTCATTGTTCTTTAGTTTTAGCAGGTCGCTTTTGTAAATGAGCCCATGAGGTTCAAAAGATTTACCTGACTAAATAAAGGTGCGAACTCGAGTCGACTTTAAAATCCTGTTGCTGACCTACAAATGCCTAAATGGCCTCGCTCCCCTCTACCTCTCCGAGCTGCTGGAACCATATGTTCCATCGCGGGCCCTGAGATCATCTGATCAGATGCTCTTGGCGGTCCCAAAAACACGTCTGAAGCTCCGTGGAGATCGAGCGTTTTCAGTCACCGCCCCCAAACTCTGGAACAACCTCCCCCCCAACATTAGACAGGCCTCCTCCCTTCTCATGTTCAAATCCCTGTTAAAAACCCATCTGTTCTCTCTGGTGTTTCATACGGTGTGAGCTGTCGTAGTGTATATATATATATTTTTTTTACTGTGGTTTTTTTTTTTTTCATTTTAATTTGTTCTTATACATTTTTATGTACTTTTACTACTGTAAATAATTGTTACTATTGGTGTGTGTTACTGTTTCTGTACATTTTTAAACTTTTATGCTGTGTGTGTGAAGCACCTTGGTAACAGTTTATCTGTTTTAAGCTGTGCTATAGAAATAAAATTGACTTGACTTGACTTGACTTGACTCCCCGCCAACAGATTGGAATGGCCTCATATACATACCAATGGCTTTAAAAATGCTAATTCAATTTGTCAGTTTGACAATCCCATGGGTTGCATAGGTAGAATTGTCATTTTGACAAAAAATGGTAGTTTAACTGTTAAGCCCTTCACCTCGCTTATACCTGAACTTCGCGGGACTTCTCTGTGCTACTTTGCTCTTTCTGAGGTGAGCTCACTCCCTACTCCGAGCGCACAGAAAAAATTTCTGCGTGTGGCTGGGCTAGCGAAAGCTGGTCCAGCATCTTTTATTTAACCTCAAGGTTTTTTTCTTCTCTCTTCGCAGACTTCGCTCGACGGCGCTAACTGCGTCACACTGCTACCCTGCTAATGAGTAGCGGGCTAGCCAGCAAAAGCGACGCGACAAAGGAGACGTCTTTGGACAACGTTAGCCCGGCTAACCAGCTCATCTTTCTCAGCCATGGTGCCCGAGAAAGGGAAGCGAAAAGCGAAAAACGCTAAAAGAACCAGCAGGCCAGCGAGCCCCAGCTCCTGTGCCTGTCCCAGAGGTTGCGGCTACTCCCTCTCAGCGACGGACACCCACGAGGCCTGTCCCGTCTGCCTGGGGATGTTGCACGCTAAAACAGCGCTGGAAGCCCCCGACTCCTGCCTGCACTGCAGCCAGATAACAGAAGCTGTGAGGAAGCGTCGCGTGGACATCGTGGCCAAGGCCATGGGTGGCGCCGCGCCAACATGGGACCCGGACCTCACAGAACTGCTCACTCCCACTCCGGAGCTCGAGAGTATTGATCTGGAGGACAGTGGACAGGTCGAATGGGGGGACAGTATGGACATGGCAGCACCCGTCGGAGACTCGACGGCTTCGCCCCCCCCCCCAAGTCCACAAAGCACATGTAAACTGGTTGGGCAAACTCCCACGTACCCTCCAGGACCCTGCTGAGGGTGTAGAGCTGGTCCAGTGTTCCACGACCAGCACGAAAACCACACTGCTCCTCCTGAATCCGAGGTTCGACTATCCGACGGACCCTCCTCTCCAGAACCCCTGAATAGACCTTACCAGGGAGGCTTAAGAGTGTGATCCCCCTATAGTTGGAACACACTCTACGGTCCCCCTTTTTGAATAGAGGAACCACCACCCCAGTCTGCCAATCCAAGGGAACTGCCCCCGATGTCCACGCGATATTGCAGAGTCGCGTAAGCCAACACAACCCCACAACATCCAGAGCCCTAAGGAACTCAGGGCGAATCTCATCCACCCCCGGAGCCCTGCCACCGCGGAGCTTTTTAACCACCTCGGTGACCTCAGCACCAGAGATTGGAGAGCCCGACCCAAAGTCCCCAGGCTCCGCTTCCTCAGTGGAAGACGTGCCAGTAGGATTGAGGAGGTCTTCAAAGTACTCCGCCCACCGACTCACAACATCCCGAGTTGAGGTCAACAGCACGCCATCTCCACCATAAATGGTGTTGGTCGCGTACCGCTTTCCCCCCCGAGACGCCGAATGGTGGACCAGATATGTATATATATATACTGTATATATATGTATGAACGCACACAAAAGCATGCGCGTGTAAAGTTGACAAAAGGAAGAGGATCGCGCATGCACGCAGCTTTTAAAACAAAGAAAACTCCGCTGTCAAGCAACATGCCTCGGTGGTCCAGTGGAAATGTGTCGTGTTGCCACTCCAAAGACTTGAGTTCGAATCTCACTTGGTTGACTTTTTGTTGTTGTTATATAATACGGTTTTACTCCCGCACTTAATTTACTGTATAGATATTTGGGGTACAGCGTGCAAAACTGTAACTAAGCCTATTTTTATTTTACAGAAGAGAGCCATAAGAATTATTACAAGAAAACATTACTGCCATCCATCAAATGATTTGTTTTACAAATTGAAATTGCTAAAGTTTTATGATTTGGTTGACTATAATATTCTTTTATTATTGTTCAAAGCTCAGAATTTCTCATTACCCTCAAACGTCCAAAGGCTTTTTGTAAAAAGGACTAGTAATTATAACCTCAAGGGAACAGATATACAGTATTTGTTATGCCACAATACAGAACTAGTTTATGTAGGAGTTCTGCCAGCATGCTCTCTTCCTCCTTCCAGGACTCTAATTGGCAGCAGCTGCAGTGCAGATCATCAGCTCAACAAGCAGGAGGAGTATAAGAAGCCAAGACCATTCAGAAGACGCTGAGGAGATTGAGCGCTTAAGGAGAAGAAGAAGAAGGAGAAGACTCGGACAGGCGACGGGATTGTTTCTTCATGGAAGCTTTTGGAGTGGATTACAAACCTGTTCAAGTAGGAGCTGGACGTTTGGCGGTTTGCTTGAACTGAGTATGGATTCCTCCTCGGGAGGAAGTGGTGGAGAGGAATGGAAGGAGCCTAAAGCTCCTCCACCTCAGAAGGAGATAGTGGAGAAGAAATGGACTGGGTTAAGGTGCAGTCAGCTAAAATTAAGGGTCAGCTAAGAAAAGCAAGAGATAGGAGTTGGTCACAAGGAAGTGATGACAAGGTCAAAGTGAACAAAAAGTCTAAAAATATTCCCATTCGTGCCAATCCAACACAGGTGGAGGCAATACCAGATGAGATGTTGAAGGTGATAATTGAATTTAAGCAGGAGGGGCTTGCTCTCACCCTCTTAAATTGACAAGAGGAATTGAGGAGATAATCGGGGCTGTAAAGTTGGCCAAGATTTTAAACAGCAGAAAAGTGCTCATCCTTGCAAATTCCACAAAACAGCTGGAGAAAATACTAAAACTTACTTCTTTTATGGGAGAAGATGTTACTCCATATATCCCAGGGTCCAGGATCAAACTGAGAGGTGTGATATCTAGAGTGCCTGTGGATATAAGTACTGAGGAACTCAAACAAGAGCTTAAAGGGGGGAATGTGACGGATGTAATCAGGATTAAGACTAAAAAGGGGGGAGTTGTTTCAGATTCCATGTCTGTTATTTTGCATTTTGAAACATCTGTGCCTGCCTGTGTGCAATTGGGATACATCAACTTTAGAGTCAGAGAATATATTCCCAACCCGATCAGGTGCTACTTGTGTCAAAGAATGGGGCACGTGGCAAGAGAGTGCAGGGGTACACTCAGGTGTGCTAGGTGTGGCGGTCCCCATGAATATGGCAAGTGCGATGAAGACTCAAAAGTTCAGTGTTGCAATTGCGGAGGTGCACATAGTGCTGCGTTTGGGGGTTGTTTGGTCCAGAAGGAGGCCAGAGAAGCATTGAAGGTTAAGACCTTGGAGAAAATTACTTATGCAGAAGCATTACTGAAGGTTAGGACCGTAGAGCCGTCGGCAATGAGAAAGGACAACGATGTGCAGGGATGCTCAGATGTGAATGCGATTAGACCACTGAACCATCCTACTTTGACCCCCTTGGTGGAACAAAAAGCTTGCTCTCACAAATGCATAGTAGATAATAAGTCCATGTTAGTGGAAAAAGAACAGTTTGTGGCATTCATATGTCATGTAGTTAATGTCACGACGCAGATGAAGAAGAAAAGCGATAAGATACAGACTATTGTAGCAGCAGCAGGTAGATTCTTGGACATAACGGACATTCAGGCAGAACATATACATACCCTGTTAAATTCAGTTGAATCCTCAGGAAACGGTCAAGGGAAACCAAAAGGAGCAGACCAACATATGGATCCTGAAATAGCAGAACAACAACTGGCCACTAAGCCACAAAAGAAAAAGCAGACCAACAAATAGTATACAGTATTTTCTGGTGTATAGGTCGCACCTGTGTATAGGTCGCATTGTCCAAATTATCACCAATAGATTGGAAAAATCCCTAGATAGGTCGCACTGGTGTATAGGTCGCACCTACGTTTAGCTCTGCTGCAAATGTCTGCCACAGGAGCGCACAGCAAGGCTTTTAAGAAGATTAACACTTAAAAACAATTATTTGTTTGATAAAAATTATAGCAAATATATGTCTGAGCTGAACTTTTCCTTAATAAATGAACGTAATTGTGAAATGAGCTGGATTTAAAAATTTGTTTCACCGAAAGTGATAACAAGCCATATATAGGTCACACCTGAGTATAGGTCGCAGGCCTTGAAAAAACCATAAAAAGGTGCGACCTATACACCGGAAAATACGGTATATTGCAGCAGAATAATAGCAGTAAAAAGAAAGGACAAAAAATGTTCAAGGGAATAGCCTATATGCCACGGGTTTCCGTTCCAGCACCTCCGCAGTCATTACACAGACGGCGCACTTCCGGTTAGCGGGAAAGACACGAACATAAATGACTAAATACAATTAATAAAACATCGGCATACACACCAATAACAACTCTATACACATATAAAACCATATAAAATTATGGCGACGTTCCCCCTACGGATAGCCGCGATAAATGTTCGCCGAAACCCCCCCGCGGAACAGCTGTTCCCACCGGTGGGCGGACACAACGGTACTCACGTGTAGTGCCGGTAGCGCGCAGCCGCTTCCCGTTTCGGCTCGTTGTTATGGTAGGCTACTAGGAGCTAACGCTGACAACAGCGGAGGTGGATGGGAACCGGAAGTGGCGGGTAGGTGTTGCATTTTGCCGGAAGTACGTCACGCCCCCCCGTGGCATATAGGCTATTA
>JBBPBX010068204.1:8512-19197 GCA_038048925.1 Garcialebias charrua
ACTAGCAGCTTGCGATGCAGGTGCACTAGCTAAAAACCTAAGAGCAGCCTCTTCCCTCATCCTGGACCCTCATACTGACATCCCCCCACACACACACACACACTCAAACTGTCGGTACAAACGTTTTTCTGTCTCACCCTCCCCCACCCAAATAAATAAATCAATAAACTGTCTGTACAGGCAGCGCGCGGCTGAGATGTGTTCGTCTCTGTCCTCTGCCCTGCTCCAAAACTAAAATGTAGGTGCAAACAGCGCACGGCTTTGTCTCTGCGTCTCTGTCCGTCCGTCTTCCCCCCCCAAAAACAAAAATCACTGACGAGATGAGCGCCCCGCCATGACAAGTTATCTAGGTGAAACACTGCAGTCTGAAGGTCATGTCATAACAGAGACCCTGTTTCCCATGTGTAAATTAATTGTTGATCTTTTGAATACAGGTGGGATTAGTTGGTGTCCGTAGGTGGTTGTTTACATGATTTCTGATTACATTTATTTTAACTTGCAGTTTTAACTTGTTTCCCTCTCTTAGGTTTGTTGCTGGGCTCTTTTACGCGTGTGGCTTTAGCTGACATACGCCACAGATTTCCTGGCCCATGGACTTAACTCCAGCACCAGTCTTCAAAAGGAGGCCTTCTGACACCTCCTCCCCAGTTGGAGTTGGAGAGACAGCCAGGAGCCCTCATCCCTGCTCACCCTCCTTATCTCCCTCATCTCCTTCCTCTTCTCCATCATCCCCCTTGTCTACATCCTCCTCTTTCTGTGCCACCTCGTCAGCCTATCAAAATCATGTTAAAAGTCAGAAAGAGGTAGCCAGGGTGTCTTCCTCATCAGCCTTGTTAACTAGACAGCCTCTCTCCACTCCACCGTTCAGCACCACCTCTGTGGATTGTTTTCCTCACATGTCAATGCAGTCGAACGTTGATTATGAAGAAGATGACAGGAAAGGGGAAATTTATGATCCTTTCAGTCCAACGGATGGAGATAAAGACAGAAGAATGGAGGATGAAGAGGAGGAAGGAGAGAAATATGACCCTTTTGACCCAACTGGCTCTCCAGCATCAGATGTGGATGATGATATTGAGAAAGAGAGGGAAGTTGCCACAAATGCTGAGGTAGATGATGAGGATAAAGAGGAAGAACCTCCAGATTCCACAGACACCTTTACAGATCAGCTGAGCTCTTGTCCAGCCTCCCAGCTCCCTTTGAGGAGGAGGGTAGAGAGCAGCGCTCCCAAATCTAAAGAGCATAAGCAGAGTTTTGACTCTGATCATTCTGAGGTAGAAGAGGGGGAGATAGTCATAGCTCTTGACAAAGATGGGACTAATAAGAGACCGTCTGAAAAAGTCCTATCCCTAAACTCTCCTCACGTGTCTTTCTTTGGCTCTAAACCAGAGCGCATCCTGCGTGTGCTCGATGGAGATGGATTTGTGTCCGTGTGTACAGAGGAAAATTGGGAGGATGACAAAGAGCTTGAAATTGAGCCTACAGTCGGAGTGGAGGATTTGAGAAGGAAGCTGGTCAGTAGGAGGAAGGAAAGATATCACTCCTTTCCTGCTACTTCCCCTCTTTCTGCTCAGCCAGCCCAGCCTCCCTCCCTTTTTCAAACTTCTAGATCCTCATCCCCTCTCGTGGTTCCTGTAGAACAACCTGGCAAAACCCACAAATCCTCCAAGAGTTCCAACGACCATGACCAACAAAAAAGCAAAGACAGAAAAGCTGGAGACAAGGAGGCCAGAAGGAAAAAAAGAAGAAAGGGAAAAGAGGGGGAAAGAGAGAAGAGCAAAGAAAAGGAGAGGGGACACAAGGCTGTGAAGGAGGTTAAAACAAGGCGAAGCAGCAGAAGCAGCAGCCGAAAGAGGAAGAAGAGACGGCACAGCAGCCCTGATGCTTCACACAACTCTTCTAAGAGAAGAGGTCACTCTAGACGCTCCTTTTCAAGCCTGTCTGAGGAAAGACAGAGAGAACGGGAAAGAGAGAAAGACAAGGACAGGAACAAAGGCAGAGGAAGAAGTAGAGAAAGAGACAAAGAGAGGCATCACCACTATAGTAGTAGTCATAGAAAAGATGAAAGAGTGAGAGATTCAAGTTCTAGAAAGAGGGAAAGGGAACGAACGGATAAACGACATTCAAGAAGCAGAGAGCGAGACATCTCAAAAAGGTCCGGAAGGAGTCTGGAAAGAAGGGATAGTGATAGAGAGAGACAGCATGAGAGGGAGCGCCGCCGCGATGGTCGTCCTGTTGTCCCTCCATCTATTCAAGACCTCAACGGATCTGACCTTTTTGCTATCAAGAGAACAATTACAGTTACAACCACCACTACCACCACCACCTTACCTGGCTCCCCGAGACTCACCACAGCGTCCCCCTCCCATCCCACACAAGTTGATCATTCTCTTAAGAGGAAGAAGAGAAAATGGCACTCAGTTAGGGACGTAGAGAACCAGGAAAGTTGTCGCAGCCAATCACAGTCACCGTCTCCATCGAGGTATCATGGCTACGAGTCAGACCACTACTCTGATAAATTAGAGATTGATATGTTGTCTTTGGACGGTGAAGCTCTGGACTCGGACTACCCCTCTCTAGAAGATACGCCTCCTCCTGCTCTTCCTCCAAACCTACCTGTCCCCAGCCCTAAAGTTAAAACTCCCACCAAGCCAAGACGGAATCACCCAAAGAAGAAGTCAAACGCACTAAAGAAATCTGAATCCTCATCTTCTAACAGAACCACCAGTACCGGTAAATGCCTCTCCTCATTAACAGTAACTTCAGGCTCTGCCTCTGCTGACCTTCCCTCAGCCAAACGAGGCAGAAAAATGGGAAAAGACAAAGACCGGGACAAGGGCAGCAGAAAGGATTTGAGTCGCTCTGGCAAATCCAAGAAAGAGAGTGGAAGTGGTCGGAAAGGTAAGCTTCAGTCCAAAGTGTCTGTGCTGGTACGTGAGGGTGTGAGCAGCACCACGGGGTCTTCAGTCGGCTCTGGAAAGTTGAGCATGGACCTTCTAGGACCAGGAAGTACAGGAGGGGGAACTGGAGGCTCAGTTGTGGGTGGTTCAATTGCCGTTGTCTTCTGCAGAGACAATGAAAGCAGGTCACCGTTTCTTAAACCTTGTTCAGAGCCGCTGTCTTTGGGCAGCCGCAGCAAGGACCTGAGCAGTATGGGAAAAAGAAGCAGCCTGGCTGCACCACCTTCAACCTTAGCAAGCTCTGCAGTCCTAAAACCCAAGAAAACAAAAACCAGTTCCATCACATCCACCTCTTCTTCTGCGTCCTCACCCTCCTCGTTGTTAGCAACCAAGCGCCGCCGTCGCCTGGCCAAGAAGACCAGTAAGAAAGGTGGAGGTGTTGGATTAGCTGCTGGAAATAGCAACCAAACAAAAGCCTTGTCTGAAGGCTGGGGCGGGGTGTCACTTGATGTTCAGTCAGCTAGTGGAGAGGGGAGCAAGTCTGTCAGTCCACATACTGTCCAAGCAGGCCCCCCTCCCTGTTCCTCTTCATCCTCTACATCCTCCTCCACTAGTGCCCTCCCACCCTCCACGTCTCCACCACGCACACCTCCACCATCCACGGCACCTTTGAGAGACATCAGGGAGTCTTCCCCAGACTCTCAGACTGTGGACAGCAGCTGTAAGACCCCAGACCCATCTTTCCTAGCTGAAGACTGCCCAACTCAGACTAGCCCCATTCCCCCAGCGTCCAGCCCCTCCAGCCTATCAATTCCCCAGGGAGCTGGCCTCAACAATGTCTTATCAACACCCACAGCCAAGCCCCCACCTACAGATGATGCATCCAAATCTCTGGCCTCGCCTCCTTGTTCATCCTCATCAGCGGGCCTCAGTTCCTTTTCTTTGCCTCTGTCATCATCCGACCTTTCCTCCTCTTCCTCTGTATCTTCTTCATCTGCTAGCAAGCTGCTGCCACCTCCTCCTCCACCCCCACCTCCAGCAGCCTCTGCCCTTCCCTGGAGTCTGCAGACCGGTGTGGACTGCACAACCGGAGGAGTTCTAGCACGTAAGTTTCCCTGCAAAGCTGCACAGAATTCAAAACATTCACAACTCTTGAGACAGAACAGTCACTACACACTTCAGTCATTTCAGCCTGTTCCTGAAAGAAATAGCTGTTGCTCCAAAACTTTGCCTCATCATTCATGTTTCATAGCTTCTAAATAGTTTTGCTCTAAGGTGTAATTTTACCATTAACTTGTTTTTTGAAGTCCTGATGATGGACTGCTGTCTTTTAATTAGGTTTACAGCCGAATGTGCCCCGTTACTTTTTTAATCAATATATCATAGAATAATAAATTAAACCATTAATTTTACTCCAAAAATCAAAATCTACATTGGTTATATTAGTTAATTTAGATTTTAGGTTTATATTGATGTTTGAGGTATGCCACAAAATATAATGGAATCAAAGACTTGCAAGTTAATGAACAAATGCCATCTTCAGAATGGCAAGTACAATGAAACACTTTATGTATTACAACAGCCTGATGATTTAGCATGTTGTAAGAATTTCATTGGTAAAAACTGCTGCAATATGTGGTGAGAAATTGTTTTCTTGCAGAAATGTAGTCACATGGCTCTGTATCAGAAAGGGGAGAGAAAGAAATACAACAGAACTTTAGTTTATTAATACAGTAGACACTATCATTCTCACATTTTTTACCTATTTACATTTTGGGTTTGGATAATTGGACGAATACATAGTTCCCACATACTGGTGAGTATTGCGCAATACTGGGTTTTTCGCCACTCCTAAAGGCAGAAATGGCGGACAAACACACAGTCTGCTACCACAGCTAAATACATTACTAGCTTCACCAAGGCTGGCAGTGGTCAGAGTTAAATGAGTTGGAGAAAGAAATCATGGCAGACGAAGCGGACAACTTGTCACAAAGTAGTTACTCTGATATCATTAATTATTTAATTACTACGAGGAGCGCACACCGGCTTCACAGCACAGAGCTTCACAGCTTTAAATCCAAAAAAGATGTGTAAACTGTCTCAATCATATCTAACCAGCTAAAAAAAGGTTTAACTAAAATAACACACAGCCAACAAACAGTCCAGGCTGAACACGGACCAGAACCAGCACTTTGAGTGTTACCGTGTTGGAAGTTAGCATGTCGTTAGCATCTGGAGCGGAGGGTCCGTCGAGCTCAGGTCGGACGGCGTGGATCCGTCGCGGCCGCGGGGGCACGTCCCATGGGACCGACGCGTCGCCCGCACGACTTGGCTCCCGTCCTCCTTCTCCCACTGGGACGGTCTCCCCGCCGGTCCCGGTGGACCGTGCGAGACCGTGAGGAGGCCGTTGTCGCGTTAGCGAGATGCTAAGCTAACCACAGCATGCAAGACGGTGTTGCTAAATAATGAAAAAAAAAAAAACAGCTCTAACACACAGACAGTTGTACTCTAACATTGTTTCACAAAATGATTTATGTAGAATATTTTGTTTACCGGCCAAAAGCACGACGTCTTCTGAGCAGATCCGAGAGAGCGATGGAGCTGCTGTGAGCTTCTCCGATGAGATAAATCCTTCACGTTTACTTTTTTTTGATTAAGTGAAACCTGCGCGTTGCCCAAACGTCTACCCGACTGGAACACCCACTGACCCAACACAAAGTAACCATTGCAATTAATTAGAAATTAACACCAAAAAAACGTGAAAAATGAACATCCATTAGACTGCGCTGTCCGCTGCGCTGCCTCTCGAAATGAGGGTCCACCCGGAAATTACACAGATGTGACGTCACATGGGAACTATGTATATATTAGAGCCTGACTGATACAGAAATTTTGGCTATCGCTGATACCGATATTGGGGTGCGTAGTTGACTGCTGATAAGCGATATAAGGGCTGAAAATTTTTGCACTTTGTTTACCCCCAAGAATCTAAGAAAACAGAGAATGGAGCGGGGCTTGTTTATTTCGCACAGCTGTTAGCAACCATGAAGCTAAGCTAATTAGATCCACCTTTAATTGCACCCACTGTGCTGCCTTTTGTTCAGAGACAGTACCGGTAATAAGTTCATCGTGTGAGTAAGTTACTTGAATAAGTTCATAGTTGATCATTAGTTTAAGTAAATTCATGTTAAAAACTGTTAAAATGTTTTGGGTTTGAATTCCAGTTGGAGTGAGACATCTGACCTTCGTCATAAGCCCCTTTCATAAGTCAAATCAGCGCTATTGCCGCACAGACCAGTCCGGCTTTAACCCTCCCCGGGTCATTCATAAGACCACAGTTGAATGCGGGTAGGTCCCGCTCACATGAACGTGTTCAGAAATGAAGCCGCAGCGCGGCTCCATAAGAGGCGTGGAGCTGAGCTGAACTGGACCGCAACATGTTTATTGTGGGACAGACGTCAGACATGTACAAGTTGTTGTGTCGTGTCATTTTTAATATTTCCTCAGTAATAAATGTACAACTCCCTGACGTCTCCCTACAGCGCGCGCACACATACACACACAGCGCCACAGAGAGCGAGGGAGAGAGAGAGAGAGGAGGGGGAGAGGGGGAGGGGGAGAGAAAAAAGTTAAACTAACTTTTACAAGTACCGTAGTCGTTTCGTGTCATATTTAATATTCCCCTGTTAATAAATCTGCCTATTGATTAATCCTGCGGTCGCTCACTGATGTCATCTGTATCCTGAGCGCGGATCCGCGTGTTGCATTCACAAGTGGGTCTGCTCGGCTCGGATGCGCCCCTGACACTACCTCTAGTGGCGGATCAGGGGCGCATCAGAGGCGAGTAAAATTAACTCACCAGAGGCGAGTAAAATTAACTCGCCAATCCGCATTCATGTTTTTCTGAATGCTCGTTGGAGGACTGAACAGCATCAGGTCCGGACCGAGCTGTCTTATGAAAGGGGCTATATTGTACGTGCAGCACATGAGGTAGTGAGTGCTCTCACCACAGAACAATCTTTGACGTCTTTTCTCGGTAAAACAAGTGCTTCGTAAAATAAGAGAGAAAACTGCTCATATACACGGCACGCTAAATGTGCCTCACACGCTTGTGCCTTCAGAGACTTTCATCTTCTTACAAATTCATAAATAAAACGTGTTCAGTAAAATGAAGAAAGGAAGCCTCGTCTGAGGACTTCTTTTATTTTGTTCGCTGTCTAGCTTCACAGTCACATGTTGTGAGGATAGCATACCCACACTAGCATTAGCTTGCTAACTTGAGAGGCACATAGCTAATGACAAGTGGGTTGAAGACTGAAGATAATTTATTGTTGTAGATTTTTTATTTATTGTACAGATCAGCTAAAATAAACATACCGTTCTCTGTTCAGTCAAATATGCTACACAGTATTGCTCCCTGCTTCGTCTGTGCTGAACAACAAAAGTGAAACTTAAAGTGTCTGTGACATCATCTTTCTACTTTGCATAAAATTTTACAAGATTTTTATCTTGTATCATTCAACTATGTTCGTTTTTGCAAACAAAATGATAAATTAATGAAAATTCCTTTCAAAGTGAGTTTAAAATTAAAAACCGTGTTTCTTCACGGGACATCCGACTACACACGAATGCAACATCTGTGACGTAGGAAGGAGAAGCTCAGTTCGCAGCTGCAATGATATTGCATGCGCATTCTCTGCCAGATCGCCTTTTTTTTTGTATAACTTGAAAAATGCCGTTACGTTATGTCACATTTGGGTGTTCTAATATCATCAGTGAACAAGTGAGACTTTTCACTTTCCCAAAAGATGAAAAACTTCATCAAGTATGGAATAAATTTGGGTTGAACCTCTAACACTAAATTTGATCTTCTCTAGTTTAAGGAAAAGAGTCAGATCTTGCAACCAGAGAGAAGCTTTAGGTGGATGTGCTGATTTCCACACTAATAGTATTCTTCTTCGGGCTAGGAGAGTAGAAAAAGCCAGTACATTTTTAAAATCGTGGGTTAATGGTATATCCTCCCCTGGGACTCCAAATATTGCTAGTTCAGCACTGGGTTGGATACTTGTATCAAAAGCTTCAGATAAGGTCTGAAAAATTATAGACCAGAAGTTGTGCAGCTTATCACAGGACCAGAACATGTGAGTTAGATTCGCCTTGACTGTATGGCAACGAACACAGTTTTCACTGACTGTAGGGTAAATCTTTGAGAGTCTGGCTCTGCTGTAATGAATCCTGTGGAGGACCTTGAACTGAATTAGTCCGAGTTGAGCGCATGATGTTGACCCATTTACTCTGCGTAATGCGTGCTTCCAGATGCTTTTAGCAGTCCCAAAAACCTTTTATAAGACCAGAGGAGACAGAGCATTTTCAGCTCTGGCTCCTAAATTGTGGAACGAGCTGCCACTGAAGGTCAGGCAGGCCCCATCAATATCTGTTTTTAAAACTCGTTTAAAAACACATATGTTTTCATTGGCTTTTAAACCAGAATGAGTTCACATCTCTGTTTTAATGTTGTATTATTTTACTTGTGATGTTCCGATATTTATATGATTGAGATTGATTGTTTTTATTGTTTTGTGCTTGTTTTTATTTTTGTACAGCACTTCGGACGGCTGCTGCTGTATTTTTAAGTGCTTTATAAATAAACTGGTATGGTATGGTATGGTATCTCATCCGAGACGTGTATACCAAGCTCCTCTGACCATTCTGCTCTAATCTTGTTAAGTTTCACTACATTGAGTGATGAGATGCTATTATAGATTTTGGAAATGAGGCCTTTACATTGTGTAGGAGTCTGCAAGATGATGTCCATTCCTCCCTTTGGGGGTAAATTAGGAAAGCAAGGACTGATGTTGCGAACAAAGTCTCTAATCTGGAGATAACGGAATAGGGAGGAACGATGTAGACTAAATTTAGAGGCGATAGCATCAAAGGTAGCGAAAATACCGTCTATGTAAAGGTCACTAAAGTTACTTAAGCCTGCTCTCTGCCAGCGAGCAAAGACAGGATCTAATTTGGATGGCAAGAAAACATGGTTATCACATATGGGACTATAGATAGAGAAGTTTGTCATATTGAAGTGTTGTCTAAATTGTGACCATATTTTTAGTGTAGAGATTACAACTGGGCATGTAGAATATTGTTTAGGAGAGAGAGGAAGCTTTGAGGCAACTAATGCAGGGAATGATGATGGCTTACATGTATTCAGTTCTAATTGGCACCAGCCAACATCCGGTTGTTGTAACAAGCAGACTACTTTTTGTAGGTTTGCTGCCCAGTAATAATACAATAGGTTAGGTAGAGCCAAACCCCCGTCTTCCTTTTGTCTCTGAAGGAAACGCCCACTAATTCTGGGGTGTTTGTTATTCCAGATGAACGAGGACAGCTGTTTATCAATAAGTTTAAAAAATGATTTGGGAAGAAAGATCGGAATACTTTGAAATAAATACATAAATCTAGGTAAGATATTCATTTTAATACATGCAACTTTGCCAGCTAGCGATAAATTTAGGACACTCCACTTCTGGAGATCGCGTTTAAGATTATTGAGCAGAGGTGTGAAATTTTTTTCAAACAGATCAGGAAAAGAACGTGTCACGTTGATTCCCAAGTATTTGAAACCTGTTCTAGAGAGAGGGAAGGGCAAATCAGTTTCTGTAATTTGAAGTGCAGAGTTATTGATTGGGAAACATTCACTCTTTAAGAAGTTCAACTTATATCCTGAAAATTTGCCAAAACGGTTTAGTAAACTCACGATGCTGGAGATAGATGATACCGGGTCAGAGATGTAGAGCAATAAGTCATCTGCGTACAGGGACAGCCGATGTTCCAGCTGTTTTCTATAAATACCCTTAAAGTCCAGTGAGGTCTTAAGCATAATTGAAAGTGGTTCAATAGCTAGAACGAAGAGAAGCGGGCTAAGAGGGCAACCTTGCCGGGTGCCTCTAGATAGAGAGAAGGGCCTAGACCTCGTTCTATTAGTGATTATGCTTGCTTTGGGTGATGTGTATAACAGCTGTACCCATGATATAAATTTGTGCCCAAACCCAAACCTAGCTAATACTGTAAATAAGTAAGGCCACTCGACTCGGTCGAATGCCTTCTCCGCATCGAGAGAAACCACAACCTCAGGGGTCTCTCCCGGTGAAGGGGCATGAATAACACCAATAAGCCTACGTATATTAGAAAAAGAGTGACGACCTTTCATGAACCCGGTTTGATCCGAGGAGATTATATCTGTCATGACCGTGTACAGTCTCAAGGCCAAAAGTTTAGCTAAAATTTTAACGTCTCCAACTTGGGCTCCTCTATTATCTTATTTTGAGAGACTGGATGCCCTCCCTCGATCCTGAGGGTCACACGAGAGCTGGTTCTGCTGTGTATGTGCCTGTGCCCCGGCCCGGCAGCCTCATTGGTTCTGGATGGTATCTGGTCACTGACAGTGCTTATCAACCTGTGCAGTTTTTTGTTTTTGTTTTTCGTCCATGTCCTGACTTGGTTTCTATACCCACGGTTGTACGGACACCTTTCTGTATGTTGTCCACGTTTTTGAATTAACGGTATGTTATTATTTTATTTTATTTTTTATTAGTTGTTTGTTTATAATTTATTTATATAATTATTATTACTGTTTGTAGCAGCAGGACGGGGATAGATAAGGAAGGGTAGGGGGAACAGGAAGAAAAAGAAAATATGCCATGCCTGTTTTGTTTCTGTTTTCACGTACATGTACTGTTGTTAATGGATGCTTAAATAAAATTATTAAAAAAAAAAATAAATAAA
>JBBPBX010068206.1:0-19197 GCA_038048925.1 Garcialebias charrua
GTTGACAGCAAACCAATTGCTGACACACAACAACATCCTGAAGGTCATGATGCTGACAGCCAACAAGATGCTGACAGTAAACAAGATTACACAGCCAGAGTCACACGTGAACAGAAACGTGGGCCAAGACCTGTGAGGTTTCTGTGTAACTTTATACAAAGGGGGGTGGCTAAGAAAGCTTACCTGCCTATCACACTGGAAGGTGTCCTTGAGCGTGAAGCCCTCCTGGATGGTAGTGCTGATATAACCATTATGTCGGCCAAGCTGTTCGAGGAGCTGAGGACCGCCGCTAACGGTGTTGACAGGCAAATACCCTTTGAGAAATGTGCTATTGAGCTACAGGGTCTCGCAGAGACGAGAACAACCCTAACAGCTATAGCTATGGTTCACATGCAGATTGGCGAAATGACACTACGCCACCCGGTGTACGTGTCTAAACTTGACTCATTCCCATTTTTGGTTGGCCAAGATTTTATAAACCGCTTCGGCGCGATTATAGATTATGGTCAACAGAAAATGTGGAGCACAGTGAGAAAACCCCTGCCAATAAAAGTGCCTCCTAGTTGTGATACAGACTGCCTAACCGCAGGTACCGCAGAGGACACAAGGGACTGCTCATCCGAGGACGAGAGCCCGGTAAGTGAACCTTCAACTACAGGTGAGACAGAAGAGACCCAAAAGTTGGACCAAACTCTGGCCCAACAAGAGAACCTCCTCTGTGAGCTGACACATTCAGCACTCACTGAACACTACCTACCACAGGTAGTGAAAGGTGTTGAGATCCAAGGATCCCACACCGAAGACGCTGTACTGTCCTCTGGGACAGGTAATTCGGCAATCAACCAAGCTTTCGATGAAACCTTGGTTCAAGGGCATCTGAGTCCAGAAAATGACAGTCATCCAAACGCTGACAGTCACTTGGACATCATTGTTGCAGATTACGAGGACCCCTCATCAGACAAGAAGGGGGCAAACTCACATTACCTACCACAGGTAGAGAAAGGTGTGGAGATCCAAGGACCCCACACCGAGGTTGCTGTACTGTCCCCTGGGACAGGTAAATCGGCTATCAGCCAAGCTTTCGATGAAACCTTGGTTCAGGAACATTTGAGTCTAGAACTAATCAGAAATGACATAGTTTTTACAGACTCAAAGAGCCCCTCTTCAGTCGAGAGGTGGGAAGACACACACAACGACAGTGACCCGTCGCAGTCTGTACAATCAGACACACCTGCGACTGCGCCGACGGTTGTGACACACCTGAATTACACGGAAAGAGGTAAACGTAAGAAGATACGTTGGCCAAATCCTAAACGATTCCTGTGTACCGTCTTCTCTCAGCTGCGCGAACAGCTTAAACTAAACGGTGGCATCCTAACTTGTGCCCATGGACGGACGTCCTCACCTGTGTTCGTGGTCCCCCATGACCAAAGGGGGGTGATGTTAGGCCATGCCAAAGACAAAGATTTGAATGTACACCTCAGAAACACTTTTGCTTTCGCCCAGAAAAACCTGGAAAGATCCGCTGAAGGACGTAAGGCGTACTATGACCAAAAGGCCTCTCACAATGAACTCCAAGTGGGAGACAGAGTCTGGTACTATACGTTCGCCCCAGCAACCGGGAAAGGAGGGTCCGAGACCGGAACTCTCGCCCGCAAACTAATGCCCAGGTGGACTGGACCTCATCTGATAACAGACAAAGTGTCCTCAGTCGTCTACGAAATCAAAATCAGCAAAGGCCGCAAAGAGCCAATTGCTAAATGGGTACATCGAAATCAGATCAAACCTTACAAGGCGTTCAATGACTCCACAAAAGACAAAGATCTCACAAACACACCGACTTCATGGGATAATAAGGTCGTCCAAACACAAGTTAGTAAATAAACTAATCAGGTTTAAACTACCGTATTTCCCACCCTATAAGTCGCATTGTCCAACTTGAACTTAGAAACGCTAAGCCTAAAACCCACAACAAAAAACTAACCTTAACAACCGTTTAAATCCACGAGATTTAATTTGACCTCGGTCATAAAGTTGAGACCTGTTTTTCTTGTGTGTTGCACTTTGGAATCTGACGACAAGAGTGTGTCGAAGCAGTGAAACGTTGTTTCCTTGTATTTAGTCATTACTGTTGTCATTAGTTGAGATATTGTTTTGGTTCTGAACACTCCCAGCCAAAAAGGTTTTGTATTAACATTGGTTAATGAATGATATGGATTTAACTATGCCAACATGCAGTTCGTTTTGTTAAATCTCAATCGTCGAAGAGTCAATGTAGTTTAAAGCTACTCAAGGTACCATAAACTACACTGGTCTCACAATTTCTAAATTGAACCGATTCGATCGTTTCTATTCTAGATTGTCTATTCATTTTGATGAGTCTCGCCATAGACTTCAAAATTTATTAGGAATACCAAATCCTACGTCGTTCGTCTAAAAGACAACAGACATTTAGATCAAACTATATTTCATTTTTATTTTAGTTTAACCTAAACTAAGTAATGAATGGAGGAATAGTTTGGAATTAGAGGCCTTCGTTACAGAAGCCCTCCAAAATTTTATAGGTATAGATCCCTATATCTAATTTTACAGAATTGATCCACCCCTTAATTGGTAATTGTAGCTGATCTA
Source organism: Garcialebias charrua (assembly GCA_038048925.1). Taxonomy (NCBI): domain Eukaryota; kingdom Metazoa; phylum Chordata; class Actinopteri; order Cyprinodontiformes; family Rivulidae; genus Garcialebias; species Garcialebias charrua. The sequence goes on from JBBPBX010068206.1 coordinate 2,632, forward strand.
AACCATGATAGCTTACATACCAGGTGCATATAGATAAGGCTAATGTAAAATCCCAATCATAAGCCCACCTAAAAACCACATAATTGCATGACACATAGAACCAGAGTGGCACTGACTGGAAACCAACCAGCCAACAACCTTCGATGTGGGGACCTGCAGCTCCAACGCTTGGTCTTCAACCTTCATCCAAGGGTCGCCTCCTCTGCGTCAATCGAGGGATCCCCTCTACATGCTGATTATGAAAACAATTGTTGCTGATCAATCAACAAAACTAATCGTTGTGGAATTACCGCTGTGGATTATAAGACTTTGTTTCAAAGGATCACAGACTTTGTTTTCCAAGAGTTAACAGACTCAGTTTTCCAAGGGATTAAAAGCTTTTCGCAATGGGATTACCTCCGAACAGTATGGAATTTCCAAAAACTTTATGGGATTATAATTTTGATTTTTCTTTTCCACTTGCTGGATTACTTCAAGATCAGAGACAGTTCAAGGTTTCCTTTCGTGTTGGACCCCATCCCCAAGGACTGGCGATGGCTTCCAAAAGGGGGGAGATGTAGTGGGCATGACCATGTCCACTTTGATACACCTGTGTACTTTTGAACTGTTCCAGAGATGACCTTTACTGACCTCTCAGTAAAGCAAGACATTTACTACAAATTAGTCACATAGTCACCAAAAGAGACTATTTCTATCTTTGATTTTATTCTAATGTAATCAAAAGAATAACTTTTGTCATTTTCATGATATATGTTATATGCTGTTATTCTTTTAATATGTAGTATTACTGTGTTGCTTGACCAAATGAAAGTGTCTACTCAAAATATCTATGACAAAGTTGAATGAGGTGTCAGATTGACTTGCTCAGGAGTTGTTTTTGTTGAGTTCAGCTGAAACTCTCGGTAGCGTCGAGATGTCTCCTCTCTTTCAGACACTTTTCCAAAACATTCCTCTTTGTTATCTAAGCAGACTTGCTGTCAACCTTGAGTTTTTCACTTCACGTTTTCACACTCCTCTTGGCCCACGGACCAATGGGGAAAGTGTGTTCTAATCTCAACATTTTTGAGTAAAAGCGTTTGTTTGCATGAACGCTTCAGAGTCTGCAGGAGTCGGCAAGAGTCTGCAAGAGTTTGGAAGAAACCAGAAGGTTCCTGAGAGTTTTCTGGGAACTTCAAAGAGATGTGAACCTTTCCCAAAGAGCTGGGGTACGTTTGGTCAAGAGCTAACGACCTTCGTCTTCAGCTAAGGACTGATAACAGGCTGTTATGAGTCCACTTCGAATGAGCGTAAGCTCAAAACTTTGTTATTCCTTCCTGGAATAAATTATCTTGAGCCAAAAAGCCACGACTGCCACGGCTTCTGCCGACGAAAGCGAGTATCACCGACACCGACAAGGTAAACACGTGTGGAGTCCAGCTTGGACTTGCGGGACCGACGACTCGTCAGTCCAAAGCTGATCACAGCTCTTTACCAGAACCGAGGCGGACGTCTTAAGGTAAAGGAGCCGCTGTTTGCTTGCTGGAGGTGTGATGATATCTTAGCTGGACGCGTATGGAAGAGTGTCATCTGGTTTCATAAGTGCAAGATAAACTTCCTCTCTTAACCTCCCAATTCTCCTTAAATCTTTCCTCCTCTCCTTTCCCTCAATTCTAAGCTGGAAACTATTTTAAGCTAAAGAGCCCACAGACTAAATATGTTAACATCCAGTATTGAAGTCTGTTGTGTTGAATTTAAGTGTGCTGACGTATTAAATTGAAAGAAAGTGAAATCATATCAATCAAGTGTAATGGTGTTAATTTAGTGATTTATTTTAAATAAATGGTAGTGTCGCCTGGCATACCAACTAAGTTAACGTGTCCATTGTCACTCTATAGCTCTGTTTATTTATCCATCATAAAGATCACAGAAATATTGGGTAAACTGAAAAAGAAAAGAATCCGTGAAATTACTATTCAATCTGAATAAGTAAATTAATTAAGGATAAAGAGGTCAGCTTAATACTGACCCCTGTTAAAATCCTTTAGTTACATCTGGGTGACACTATATGTGTTTAAAGACACAATATATGGTCTCCCTCATGTTTCCTTCAAAAGCGATTTTAAAACAGGAAGAGAGAAGGCCTCTCTGACACTGAACACTTCCACAGCAATTGCTCAGCTGATCTGAGATCGGGGAGGGCAGGAAGGTTGAAGCAGCTCAGACAAATATGGTTTTGCAAATTTATCAAGCACCTTGTGCATAACTAAATAATACAATGTTTTTAATACATATTTATTGTACAAATACTAAATTGGAAAATACATGGGTTTAAAGAAGGCAACAAGGTAGGATCATGAATTGGGTTTAAAAATTACAGCTCATGAGGTACTCATTATAGCATGACATCTCTTTCACAACATTTTTGTTGTACATCCTTCCGCTTGGTTCTGTTTTTAGGAAATACGGGATTGCTTTTCATTGTTATGCAGATGACACACAGATCTACGTACCTTTAAAGAAAGCAGACTCAGCCTCTCTTCGGTCTCTGTTCCTATGTTTGGAAGATTTGAAGGCCTGGATGGCCCTAAACTTCTTGAAACTTAACGAAGACAAAACAGAGGTGGTGATTTTTGGCAGTTCGACTGAAGACTCTCTGTCCGATTGCTCCTTGGCTCAGTATGTCCGGCCAGTTGTTACAAATCTAGGGGTCAAGCTGGATGCTGGTCTTAGGCTGGAGTCTCAGATTAAAGCAGTTGTAAAATCCAGCTTTTTTCATTTGAGGCAGCTAGCCAAAGTAAAAGCCATCCTTCCTAGACAGCACTTCGAAACAGCAATCCATGCATTTGTGACCACACGGCTGGATTACTGTAATTCACTTTATGTTGGTATTAGTGATCTGTGTACTTCCCAGCTTCAGAGGGTTCAAAATGCAGCTGCACGACTCTTAACAGGTACACGAAAATTTGACCACATTTCCCCTGTTTTGGCTTCTTTGCACTGGTTACCGGTGCGTTACAGGATTCATTTTAAAATACTTTTATTTACTTTTAAAGCTCTAAATGGCCATGCCCCTCCATACCTGTCAGAGCTGCTGCATTACTACACACCCTCTCGTTCGCTCAGGTCAGCTGACCAGTTGCTTCTGAGGGTACCGAGGACAAAGCGCAAGCTTAGAGGGGACCGTGCTTTCTCTGTGGTAGCTCCTAAGCTCTGGAATGACCTCCCATTAGACATAAGACAGGCCTCTTCACTTGCTGTTTTTAAGTCTCTTCTTAAAACCCATCTTTTTTCTTTGGCTTTTGGTACAATCTGAGATGTTTTAACTTTGTTTTATTGTATTCATAATTTATTATTTTAGTACTGTTTTTAGTCCCTTCCATTTTATGATTGTATTGTATTTTGTGATTGTGTGTACAGCACTTTGGTCCTGTTGGGTGCATAAAGTGCTCTATAAATAAAGTTGGTATGGTATGGTGTCAAAGCCTTTATCGTGTTCTTCTTCTAGTAGTGGCTACTAGTAAATAGCTTGAAGGAACACTACTGCCACCATGTGGTAAGACGAGTAGGATTCTGGACCCCGCCCACAGAAAGGGTACAAAAAAGCAGCGGAAACAGAACTATATGTGACCCGACCCGAACTGAGCCGATCTGAGCTGATCTGATCCGACCCGAGCCGAGCGGTGGAAAAGGGGAATAAAACTCTGGACCGTGCACAAAGACCTTATTGTTTGGAGCGGAGGTTTACGATTACGAGGCAGAGAGGCTACAGCTGAGCAACGAGCTAACATGCTAGCAGACGTTGCTGTAAACGCTGTGGACCCCGTGAAGCTGCAGGACCAGCTCCCAGTAAGAAATTAACTCTTTTTTCCCTTCATTATGGCTCCGAATTTATGTGTTTTTTGATAATTATGTAGGTAATGTGTTAGGATAGAGGCTAAATACAGTACTGTACATATGAGGTGCCGTTTGGACGTATTTTGACGTATTTTTCGACACGCTGATTTTCGTTTTAAGAACGGGCGTAGGAATGGAACTTGTTCGTAAGTCGGGGACCACCTGTATTTGTAATGTGGGGATAACACACTAGTGGTAATGGTGATGGTGGTGGTGGTTGTGGTGGGGTCTAGGGGTCCTCCTCCAGAAAATTTTAAATATAGTAGATGCCATTTCCTACATTATGGTGCTAGCTAAGATGCTACAGATTTTGCCACCCACTTCTCTCACACATCATAATCCCACCCCCACTCCGATCCACAACTGCAACAACTTCTGGTGCTAATGTAGCGCTAAGCTAGCACGCAGCACAGAGGTGTCTCCCCCTCCTCTTCACGCATCGTCATCAAAAAAACACCTCAGAGACGAGCTCCCAGCCAAGCCAGGTGATCTTGGAGAATTACCGGTACTTCATGTGGCGCAGAGTTGTTGTAGGCAACCAGGAAAACCCGGAGTGGACTTTAAGTGGTTTGAGTATTCTCGTATTAATCAGGTGGAATGGATTCATTAAAAAAAGAAATAGAAACAAACAGTAATGGTAAATGTGTATGTGAATGAATATTTTTTAAATGTAGAGGACACACGTCCCCTTCCCATATAACTGTTGCAACGCCCATGCCTGGAGGCCTCCTAATCACATGCCCACAGCACCTCAGCTGACTCCTTTTGATGAGGAGGTGCAACAACAGTTTTACTCTGAGATCCCTCCGGAGGATGTGACTCCTCATTTCATATCTAAGGCTGAGTCATAGGGGCCTGAAAACTTAAATGAAAGAAAATCCAACAAAGATTCACTCAACCTTTATTTAGGCAGGTTAATCCCATTGAGCCTCTCACAAGAGAGACCCATTTTGAACAAAGAGTGATGACAACAGTAGACAATCATAAAGGATGCGCACAAATTTTATTTTATTTTTTGATAAGTGAAAATAAAATTGTGATTAAAAGGATAATTAAAAGGAAAAGTAGAAAAAAAACAAAAAACAAGACTGCTTGGTTGTAAGGTGGTGTAGAATACTAAAAACAAGAAAATGTCTGCATTGGTTTTTGCCAATACAAAATTAGCACTTTAACTAACACCAAATAAAATGAGAAACAAAAAAAAAGTCTCAAATCAAGACGCAAGCTCTGCAAACTTAAAATATATATAGATTTTTTATATAAACTTTTATTTTACCAGGAAGAAATCCATTGAGATCATCAGTCTCTGTTACAAAGGTGTCCTGGACAGTCCTATTAGCATTTTCTTTTAAAGTTTGCGTCATTCTCAATAATCCAGGTTTAAAAAAAGTCCATCAACGTTAAGTCAGGTCCTTTGGATGGTTTATTTATGTTGATTGTTTGCATCATATAATTGAATTTTGCATGTTCAAACAGTTCATGAGATTTCAGATGATATACTTCACAATCAAATGTTTGAATCCATAATAAATTCACTTTAAAGCTTGATGTGACGCAAACACGTTCGCAGACATGTTCCTGTTTTTAGTATTCTACATTGCTTTACAGTACAACCTAGCTGTTTTCGTTTAGTTTTTTCAATACAATTTTCTCTAATTTGTTTTTCTCAACGTGTATGTGTTTTGTGATTGTCTACTGTTGTCATCACTCTTTGTTAAAATCAGGTCTCTCTTGTAAATGAGTCCCTGAGGCTCAATGGAATTAACCTGTATAAATAAAATTGAATGACAAAAAAAAGAAGCACATTTATAATTAAAATAATCCAACACAGAAAAGTTTTATGTCAAACTTATCTTAAAACTTCTTTTCTCCACTCATCCCAGTGCTTTAAATGTTACTACTTGAACAAAGTGATTCCATTAGGCTAATAAGTATAATCCATGTCTACAGAATGTCTATATCTTACTCTCTGTTCTCATTACTAGTGGCTCATTACATCCTTTAATGATTGTACCTTCCAGCTGTTCATTGTCATTGGTAATTAGACCATAATCTGTGCCAAAAAATGTTCTGATGAATTCTGGGGGCAATGGGTGGCATTAGAGAGTGAGGAAAGTCCATCTTCAAATGCCCTGATTAAGTTGTAATATGGCTAGGGGGTACTTTGGAAGGATAGGGCTGAGAATCTAATTTCAGATACCAAAAACAGTTCAGCAGCACTTTTCATTTTGTGTATGAAAAATATTGCTGCTGCTGCAGTCTATTGCCATATAGAAGAATATTGAAATCTCTCACTTTCGGCCTCCACCTCTCGTGTCATTGAATTTTCATCCAATCTCCCCACCTCCACCCCCACACGGTTATAGTTGGATGAGATATTTTTGATCTCCAAAACAAAATGGGTCAATTTATCCCCCTTCTGTACTTCTATCACACAAACTGCCACTGCAGACATCCTTTCTTGGTCGAAATCACTAAGAAACTTAGAAAATAAAATAAAAATAAATAAAATGCGTAGAAAAGTTCCAATTGTTCTATCACTTTGAAATGTCTAATATCTACATATTTTGAGCATTCATTAACCACCCTAATGATTCACAACAATCACATTAGGTGGTCATGACAATGTTATAAAAGAGTAAAAATCTGTTTTATTTGTCATGTTGTAACCTTTAAACCTTTAACCTTTTGATCGGATTACAAACGCAGAAGTCTATCGCAGGACACATACCATACCCATGAGCCAAACAATTAAGCTAAGGAAGCTCAAGTTTGCAGGGCATGTACTGAGAATTGAAGCACAGAGACTACCAAAGATTGCCTTCAATTGGAAACCACAAGGAAACAGAAAGAGAGGCAGACCCAAACTGACGTGGAGACGATCCTTTGAGAAAGACCTGAAGGTACAGGGCTTCGACCCGAGCACGGTGGAGGTGATCGCCAAGGATAGAGATAAATGGAAACAGCTTGCCGCCCAATGCGCTGTCGAGCGCGGGAGGATCTAAGTCTAAGTCTAAGTAAGTAACCTTTAAAAATTATATTAACCCATGGCAGCACAGAGGACCAAACTCCAGGTACTGAACATGTGCTAATATACCATGTAGGCATCATATTGATATTTGTAAATATAGACATGTTTACATCGGACATGTGTCTTGAACATACACTACATCTCCAAAGCAGAAAAAAAATCAAACAAACCAACCAATAAGTTTTACTGACCTTTTCCTGTTTACATTCATTCATTCATTCAACCTTTATTTAGTCAGGTAAATCTTATTGAGCTTCGAGGGCTCATTTACGAAAGCGACCTGCTACAAACTAAAGAATGATGAACAGCAATGGTACAAGTACATTAAACAATAGACAAAAGAAAAAGAAAAAGTAGCAAAAAGTAGCAAACATTATAAGGTAGATGTACAAAATCAAAAACAGGAACAAATCAGCATTGGTTTTTGCCAGGATTCCAACAGATTCTGAAAATCATTTAGAGAGGTCAGGGCCGAGAGCTTCAGATCTTTTTGTAAGATATTCCATGAAGCAGGAGCAGAGTAGGAGAAGGCCCTTTTTCCAAGTTCAGTCCTCACTGACGGAACACTGCAGGTAATCATGTCCTGAGAGCGCACACTGTAGCTGCACTCACGCAAAGACATGTAGGAGGAGATGTATGAGGGCAGCAGACCAAGAAGTGATTTAAAGATGAAGATGTACCAGTGGAAGAGTCTGCGTGAGGTTAATGATGTCCAGTTAACCAGTGAATACAGGGTGCAGTGGTGGGTACGATAATCACAACCAGTTATGAATCTTAGTGCACCATGATAGACAACATCCAACATCCGCAGGGTGCTTGTAGGAGCATTCATGTAGATAATGTCACCGTAATTAATGGAGGGAAGGAAAGTCACAGATTCCTTTGGATGGTTTATTTATGTTGATTGTTTGCATCATATAATTGAATTTTGCATGTTCAAACAGTTCATGAGATTTCAGATGATATACTCCACAATCAAATGTTTGAATCCATAATAAATTCACTTTAAAGCTTTATGTGACGCAAACATGTTCGCAGACATGTTCCTGTTTTTACTATTCTACATCGCTTTACAACCTAGCTGTTTTCGTTTAGTTTTTACAATACCATTTTCTCTAATTTGTTTGTCCAAAAATGTTTTATACTCTTAATATAAACATAGTTGAATCCTATTTCACCTCCCTCCTATTCAGGGTTGCCAGGTAGGCAATGAGAAAACATTATACTACCCTTTCAATATGATCAAATTCTGACTGAAACTATTGTACTGTATGTGTTTAACGAGGGCATACAGTACTTTCTTATAGCCAGTGGGGGGTATGTAGCGTTGTGTGTGTGTGTGTATGGGGGGGATTTGTTGTTTTGTAAGATGAAGTGCTGTGACGGGGGTAATGTGCAAAATCTCAGAAAGGAGAGGATTTATCCGCCTGGCGAGCACACGGTCAGACATTATGATGTTATGGTCTGTATGTCTAGAGGTGATTCACAAGATGCACAACACATGGAGTCCAAACAATTGTAATTTTAAGAAAAACATTTCATAAACACAAACATCTGAACCAAAAAAAAGAGAGAGGGAGAAGCCTCGATCCAGCCAGCAGTTGACCGTCTGATTTGGGTGGCTCCCCTTACCCAGGACCTACCGGTAATTAATACTCTTAATATAAACCGCTTCCTTCACACCACTCTCAAACCATCTGTGTTCTCGGTCCAAAATGTGCACATCCCGAGATTAAGAGTAAGAGCGAAAAACCTACTCTTAACAGAGGAGGAGGTCTCAGATTAAAGGCCGGCGCAGAGCTCCGCGCTCCAGCGAGCGCGGCGCCCCGCTGTGTGAGCGCCGTGCGTACGCCGCTTGTACAAGCCTTTGAACGCTCGCGTGAACGCGCCAAGCTCCAATTTTACGACCGCGCACGCTTGCGCGGTGTCTGACCATAAACTTCCCCGGCGCCGGACTGTTTTGTATGTTACACAAATGAATTAAATTCCTCTTCTTTATCGCTGATCGGGCCTTTTCTTTTGTTTTTTTGCCTAAAGTCAAGTAATCGCTTCATCCTCCGTTCACTCCATGAATGAAATGAATGAATTCATGTCCTACCTGGCAGCGGGAGGTTTTAAGTATTTCCTGGTTGGCTATGGGCTGCTGGAATAGCGCTCCCTGTTTTTATTTTTATTTTTTAGAAGTTTATATAACATATAAAGTGATAAAAGACCGCCGCGCAGCAGCGGAGCAAACAGCTGTTCGTCTGGACCAAAGCCAGCACTCGTGTCTCATGAGCTGTCAATCATTTCAGTAGGCGTGTCAGCAAGTGACCAATCAGCGACCTCAGTTGAGTCCCCTCCGTGCGCAGCTGCTCATATTACAACAAGGATCAGGACCGAGAACGAGAAAAGAGCTGTGCCAATGAACGCGCGCGCACACAATGCGCGCGTCGAGCTCCGTTCGGACAACCGCGGAGCTCTGCGCCGGCCTTAACTTTCAAAAACGTATAATGCAGCTTTAGGACTGATTCCCAGACGATTTTCACACCTGATGGGAACAGAAAAGCCTCGTCTGTGAATTAGACTAACAAAGACCCTAAGAAACCCCTACTGTTAAGGTGTGAGGTGTGATTTGTCAATCTACATATGTGTGTATCTTATCTCAGCCTTTAAAACCTGATCCCCACACTCTGCTCTTTGAATTGAGAAAGCTCCTCGGATGAAGAGCGAAACGTCTTCTGTTACAAATAAAGTCCAGTTGTTTCTGTATTGAACGTTTTTTGATTTTATCATGTCCTGGATGACTGAGAATCTTCACCAGCACATTTTAAGTTAACGCTTTTAATAATATAATAATAATAATAATCATCATTTCTTCTTTCTTTTCTTAGTTCGTATCTTAGATCTTATTACTGTTTTTCTTTCACATTTTAATACTTTTGTTGGATGATAACTGGGACCCTTTGTACACAATTTTGTTCCACCACATGTATACCACATGTGGTGTGAATGACAAATAAAGAACCTTGAATCCTTAATGCAAACATGTAATAGAGTTTGATTTGTTGTACCGTATTTTTTGGACTATAAAGTGCACTTAAAATCCTTGAATTTTCTTGAAAATCTACAGTGAGCCTTATGTATGAAAACAGACCCGTTCATTGACATTGTGCCTTATAATCTGAAAAATATATGGTAAGTTGTTTTGTTTATCCTATTATTATAGGGGCGGCCGTGGCGTAGTGGTAATGGCAGTCGTCCCCCGATAGGAAGGTTGGCGGTTCGAATCCTGGTTCCCCACACCATGTGTCGTGTCCTTGGGCAAGACACCCGAGTTGCTCCCAGTAGGACTGGAAAGCACCTTGCATGGTAGTCTGCCGCTACCGGTGTATGAATGTGTGTAACATTCAATGTGTGTAGCACTTTGAGATTTTCACTAATGAAAAGTGCGTTATAAATTGAATTCATTATTATATTATTATTATTATTATTATTTTTATCCCTTCAAGAACTTCAACGGGAACAATAATTCATTGATAAAATAAGACCAAAGTTAAAACTGAGCATTAAATTTAACGACTTTCCAAGTTTGACCCACACAGAGAAGTTTGGATTAATGGGAAGATCTGCAGAGGGGTTGGCATGAGCTGCTGAAACACCGCCTGTAAGACTCTCATTGGACAGCATTTGTCAGCTGGTGGCCAAGTATCCGGGCTATTGAGTCACTCATATCCTTTCAGAGCAACACAGTAGATCTGGATTTATGAGAACTTGGACAGAACAGTTTTATCACTTGTTAATCAGACTTATTTATGAACTACCAAAGCAGCCATGCCAACATTTTGTTATGCACCACTTCTTTTCCCCGCTTGATTTAGAACAACACTACGGGACTCCATTAGAACTGTTCAGTGTGTTGTGCGATTAGAACGGACAGCATCTATGAAAAGAACAAATTCAAAGTCAGAAACAGAGACAAGAGAATACTCAATCCAGTGCACCAAAAACATTTCATTCAGTTATTCAGTTTATTTCCTTTGGTCGTACTTTAGAGAAAATGAAGAATCAAGAAAAAAAAGGCTGCAAATACTAAACCCTTTGATTATTTCTAACTTCAACACAGAAAGACAACATGCATTATAATCGCACATGTCATTGAACTACAAACATCCTCTTGGCACAACTCTGTTTTAGGAGCCACTGAGCCAAATACAAGACTAACAGATGAATTATGGATGATCCCACAGGCCAAACACCGAGCCAAAAAAGCTGCTGGACCTGTGGACCTTTATGTGTTGCATCTATAAAAATTCACTTCCATCTAGAACTGACATTGGATTGTCCTTGATAATAAGTTGTGGTTGCAGCCATCATACTGCGTTATAATTAGCGTTTCCTAACCATCTCAGAGTCTTGTTTTTCCACTTTTTAAACGTGTATGCCTTTCCATTCATGGGGAACTAAGTGCAGGCACTTTGTCACTGTCAGTGGTGCATTTAAGATATGCACCAGGTGTCCTTGGGCATCAGTGCTGAGATGTTTTGGCCACAATAATGTATGATGTTGGAACAAGGTCCAGTAGGAAGAAAGAAGTGTTTGCTGAATGAGTTGCAGGACGATTGTAACCACTGTAGTCTCTGTGTGGTAACTGTGAACCACAAGACTGTACAATAAAAATGTGCAGTTTCTTATTTGTGCGCAAAACAAATGAATAAAAACTATTCCATTTTATTTTACAATAACTTCAATTTGCAAGGAAAACAATTCAAGGCAACTTACAGAAACCATCCATCGACATTATTCCGCTTCTTTGAGGTTGGGTTGCAGAGACAAGAGAGAGCCCCAGATGACCTTTTACCTAGAAACACTCATGGTGCATTCAGACCGAACAGCGTTTCAACTTCCAAAAAGCTCGTCACGCACGCAAGTGGACGCACTTGGTGTCCAGACCTGAACGCCAGAACGCGAAACTGCTGCTGGGTGTGTGGGAGGAGCTTACCGGTATACCGAGTCCTCACTGCACTCCGCCAGGCGAGGAGCTTTTTATTTCTGTCTCTGTGGAGCAGACTTGACTGGTCGTGAAGGACTTGTCGCGAACACACAGCTACAATGAGTTTCTCTTCCATAGTCCATGACTCCGCGGGTTTTTTCTGTGTCCCACAAACAATACGTCACATAGTTGCGCAATCGTTTCCGCGTCACTGGTTTCCGCGTCACATAGGGACTCTCCCCCTGACCCCCTCTCTTCTCCCCCCGACTCTCCCTGATCAACCAATCAGGGAGAGTTGAACGGCGTTTGAACGTTTGAACCGCGAAATCTTCAGCTAGATCAAGGCGTGCTTTGGAGGCTGACGCGGGTTCACGTGCACGGAAAACGCTTTCCAGCACGCTCAACACGCACGTGACGTGACGCCCGACGCCAAGACGCGGCTGGAAGCGCGTCCCCCATTGACTTTGCATGTAAGCTGGACGCTCCTGCCGTTGAAACGCTGTTATGGTGTAGTTACACCGAACAGCTTTTCAACCTCCAAAAAGCTCGACACGCACGCAAGTGGACGCACTTGTGAATGCAGCGTGTCCAGACCTGAACGCCAGAACGCGAAACAGCTGCTGGGTGTGTGGGAGGAGCTTACCGGTATACAGAGTCCTGCGCACAGAGTCCTGCGCACTCCGCCAGGCGAGGAGCTTTTTATTTCCGTCTCTGTGGAGCAGACTTGACTGGTCGTGAAGGACTTGTCGCGAACACACAGCTACAATGAGTTTCTCTTCCATAGTACACGACCTCGCGGGTCTTTTCTGTGTCCCACAAACAATACGTCACATAGTGCGCGCGCACCCTCGTTTCCGCGTCACATAGGGACTCTCCCCCTGACCCCCTCTCTTCTCCCCCGACTCTCCCTGATTGGTTGACACACCAACCAATCAGGTAGAGTTGAGCGGCGTTTGAAAGTTTGAACCGCGAAATCTTCAGCATGTTGAATGCGCGGTTTGGAGGCTGAAGCCGGTTCACGTGCACGAAAAACGCTTCCCAGCACGCTCAACACGCACGCGACCTGACGCCAGACGCCAAGACGTGGCTGGAAGCGCGTCCACCATTGACTTTACATGTAAACTGGACGCTCCTGCTGCCAAAACGCTGTTCGATGTGACTACACCATAAGGGAGAGTCCAGACACCCTGCGGAGAAAACTCATTTCAGCCGCTTGTATCCGAGATCTCATTCTTTCGGTCATAACCCAGAGCTCATGACCATAGATGAGGGTGGGAACGTAGATCGATCGGTAAATTGAGAGCTTTGCCTTTTGACTCAGCTCTCTCTTCACCACGACAGACCGGTACAGCGCCCGCTTCACTGCGGATGCTGCACCTATCCGCCTATCGATCTCACGCTCCAGTTTTCCCTCATTCGTGAACAAGACCCCGAGATACTTAAACTCCTCCACTTGGGGCAGGACCTCATCCCCGACCCGGAGAGGGCATGCTACCCTTTTCCGGCTCAAGACCATGGCCTCGGATTTGGAGGAACTGATCCTCATCCCGGCCGCATCACACTCGGCTGCAAACCGCTCCAGCGAAAGCTGTAGATCACGATCTGATGAAGCCAATAGGACCACATCATCTGCAAAAAACAGAGAAGCGATTCTAAGGCCACCAAAACGGATCCTCTCAACACCTTGGCTGCGCCTAGAAATTCTGTCCATAAAAGTTATGAACAGAATCGGTGACAAAGGGCAACCTTGGCGGAGTCCAACTCTCACCGGAAACGAGCCTGACTTACTGCCGGCAATGCGGACCAAGCTCTGACACCGGTCGTACAGGGACCTAACAGCCCATATCAATGGGCCTGGTACCCCATACTCCCGGAGTACCCCCCACAGAACCCCCGAGGGACGCGGTCGAATGCCTTCTCCAAGTCCACAAAGCACATGTAAACTGGTTGGGCAAACTCCCACGCACCCTCCAGGACCCTGTTGAGGGTGTAGAGCTGGTCCAGTGTTCCACGACCAGGACGAAAACCACACTGCTCCTCCTGAATCCGAGGTTCGACTATCCGACGGACCCTCCTCTCCAGAACCCCTGAATAGACCTTACCAGGGAGGCTTAAGAGTGTGATCCCCCTATAGTTGGAACACACCCTACGGTCCCCCTTTTTGAATAGGGGAACCACCACCCCAGTCTGCCAATCCAAGGGAACTGCCCCCGATGTCCACGCGATATTGCAGAGTCGCGTAAGCCAACACAACCCTACAACATCCAGAGCCCTAAGGAACTCCGGGCGAATCTCATCCACCCCCGGAGCCTTGCCACCGCGGAGCTTTTTAACCACCTCGGCGACCTCAGCACCAGAGATCGGAGAACCCGACCCAAAGTCCCCAGGCTCCGCTTCCTCAGTGGAAGACGTGCCAGTAGGATTGAGGAGGTCTTCGAAGTATTCCGCCCACCGACTCACAACATCCCGAGTTGAGGTCAGCAGCACGCCACCCCACCATAAATGGTGTTGGTCGCGTACCTCTTTCCCCCCCTGAGACGCCGGATGGTGGACCAGAATCGCCTCGAAGCCGTACGGAAGTCATTCTCCATGGCCTCTCCGAACTCCTCCCACGCCCGAGTTTTTGCCTCAGCAACCACCCGAGCCGCATGCCGCTTGGACTGCCGGTACCTATCAGCTGCTTCCGGGGTCCCACAAGCCAAAAAGGCCCAATAGGACTCCTTCTTCAGCCTGACAGCATCCCTCACTGCCGGTGTCCACCACCGGGTTCGAGGGTTGCCACCACGACAGGCACCAACAACCTTGCGGCCACAGCTCCGATAAGCTGCCTCGACAATAGAGGCGCGGAACACGGCCCACTCGGACTCCATGTCCCCCGCCTCCCTCGGAACGTGTTCAAAGCTCTCCCGGAGGTGGGAGTTAAAGCTCCGTCTTACGGGAGACTCTGCCAGACGTTCCCAGCAGACCCTCACAATACGTTTGGGTCTGCCAGGTCTGACCGGCATCCTCCCCCACCATCGGAGCCAACTCACCACCAGGTAGTGGTCAGTTGACAGCTCCGCCCCTCTCTTCACCCGAGTGTCCAAGACATGCGGCCGCAGATCAGATGAGACGACAACAAAGTCGATCATCGAACTGCGACCTAGGGTGTCCTGGTGCCAAGAGCACATATGGACACCCTTATGCTTAAACATGGTGTTCGTTATGGACAATCCATGACGAGCACAGAAGTCCAACAACAAAACACCACTCGGGTTCAGATCAGGGGGGCCGTTCCTCCCAACCACACCCCTCCAGGTCTCACTGTCATTGCCCACGTGAGCGTTGAAGTCCCCCAGCAGAACAAGGGAGTCCCCAGGAGGCGCACTCTCCAATACCCCCTCCAAGGACTCCAAAAAGGGTGGGTAACATCAACATCAACTACTACCTCATACATATACTGTGTACATTAACTCATACGCTGCTTTGCCACTTTGCAAATGTCAATGCTAGAAACCTGAGCACCTGTCAGTGACTGAGCACCTGTCAGTGACTGAGCACCTGTCAGTGACTGAGCACCTGTCAGTGACTGAGCACCTGTCAGTGACTGAGCACCTGTCAGTGACTGAGCACCTGTCAGTGACTGAGCACCTGTGGAGGAAGTGGACGCGGGCACACCTTGGCTGCCGCTGCTCCTCGTACTTTTTGCTTTTTGAAGCCTTTTTTATTACTTTCTGCTGTTTTTTTTCACCGAGCCTTGTTGGACATTTCTACCTTTCTCGACTGCAGAGTGCGACAGGCGTAAGCCTGTGTACAGCACCTGTACAAGCGGACGCGGACATTTCTACCTTTCTTTGAACTTTTCTACCTTTCTTGAACGCAGAGTGCGGCAGGCGCAAGCCTGTGTACAGCACCTGTGTGAATCGGACACGGACATTTCTACCTTTCTGTGATTAAGTTTTGTGTTTTAGTTAGTTAGTTTTAGAGCAACTGTCTTTTCTGACTGCGTTGTGGATCTGCAAACATTATAAGTTGCCGGTCAAAGCAGATGACCGCTTGTCCTGAGCCTGGGTCTGCTAGAGGTTTCTTCCTTCTAAAAGGGAGTTTTTCCTTTCCACTGATGCCATTGTGCTTGCTCAGGATGGGAGATCGTGGCGAAGCCAAGATTTGACTTGTTTGCTGGAGTCATTAAATAGAAAAATTTACTAGTCTAACCGGAATTTTAATAAAAGTAGGGGCTGCTAGCTCCCGCTAGCTTCAACACAAATTTAGCTTCGAGTATCACGTAGCTGCACTTATTGTTCGCTTACCTGCTGCCTCTCTCAACTTCCTGTGTCCTCTGGACTGTTCTGGACTCTCTCCTGTACTCCTTCAAGGTATGGACTGTTCTGGACTCTCTCCTGTACTCCTTCAAGGTAATGCTCGTTCGAGTTACATCTCTTTGCTTCTTGTATATCTTTCTCGGAGCCGTGGGCCTGCTGCTAGCGGCTAGCTCTGTGCTAGCCTCCTCCGGCTCGTGGATGTTGACGTATTCCGCTTCGCAGTTGTTTGAACTTAACAACTGCTCCATTCCTCCTTCTATTTCCACCATCAAACAACTGGGACTTCTGCGTAGACCTCGTTACATCCATAGAAGCTCTCGAAAGAAAACTGTTTATTCTCAAACGAACTCTGATTCGATTAGTGCTGTCTGGACTGAGAGACGTGTCGC